>UXGD01005084.1:0-15360 GCA_900474315.1 Torymus auratus
TATTATGAAATAATTAATATATACGAAGCAGCATGTAATTGTTTACAGTACAATACAGTATAACTTGAATTTATTGTAGTCAAACGATTAACAATTTTTTATAAAATAATTTTTTGTTGGTTCAGAAAGTATTTGCCTTTCATATAAGTGTGTACTTACTTTATTATATTTCAATAATTTATGACATTACAATTAAATAGTCAACCCATTTAAATATCACGACAACCCCCTTAAGAATAATGAAACTAAACGTAATTTAATATACAAATACGCTAGATTTAAAACAATAAGAATGAAATTTTGGGACAAGTATAAATAAATGCTAAATTAGATATTTGATTTTAGTTCGTTCATCGCCGCTAGGTGGCGCGCACCTTCCCTCTGCGGCTTCACGTACTTAAGTAAGTCGGCCCGAGGGGATATAGGAGGAGATTATAAAATTTATAAATAATCTTCCCCGTTTTTTCACATAATTTTCCCTTTCTCTGTATTTCTTCAGCAATAGGGGATTGTTGCGTTATTTTCAAGACAAGACAAGATTCTTTACATTTTCGACACCACAATCTTCATATTGTATCGAAAACTGTATAGAAATATTGTATCGATTATTGTCTTGAATATTGAGACAAGACAATACAAGATCAAGATTAATCTTGCTATATCATGCAGCCCTAATCTCAAATTCATCAGTTGTTGCTCTGTGAATTGTTGAAGGAATTCTTTCATCTCTAATGTTTTTCACAGCTATTTCTGTTATAAACTTGAAAACATTCAAGCTAAAAGCTAAATTATAAACAATACCATTTGTATAAACGCTTTCGTATAAATAGAGAAACCTATAGATGATTTCGTCACATTTCACATTCAAGATCACTGTTTGGCTACCCATACAATCGAAATCCAATTTTTGAAAAACAGTATAAACCGTCGGTCTGACCAAACCCCACTCCACTATATTATCCTATATACTTTCCACTCGTACAATGCATTCCATATCTATTTCATCAATCACAGTTTTGAAAAATATTTTTCCAAATTCCCTTCTCCCAGCATTCCAGAAAATTGCACTACACGCTATCCGCATTCCATCCCTTATTCTCCTCAATCAGAGCAAATTCATTTTTTCCCATCGCGAATATAATACGAAGATCAGCAGCGCGAACGAAATAATACAAAAAGCGAGTTTTCCAAAATACTCGAATCCAGGCTAAAACATTTTCGAATCAAAATGGAAATGCGCGCGCGCGTGTATACCACCGTCGCGACTTCAATAAAATCCGGTAGCAGCGGCAGCAGAAGTAGCTCTTCCGGATAAATTGTACCGATATTTTTTGCCCGCTCGCTCGCATGTACTACGGGGAGAGAGAGCGAGAGAAAAAAGTATGCATATCTAGTTCGCCTGGGCTATTTACGGCCGGATTAAAGTCGAATGGATTATTTACACCTTGTTAAGTTTTCACCGACTATCATTGCAATCGACGCGTGTTAGCTCGCTCGTGAAAAAGCCGCCGCGTTTTGGCTTCTGGCGTTCGGCTCTCAAATTTTTTCATCCGAGCAAAATTTAATTCGACACGTGCCTGGTGAATAATAAAATAATAATAATAATACTAATAATAATACAGGATCAGATGTGCAAAAAATGAAAAACACGTTTATAATAGAGAAGAATCAGGTAGTAGGGAGGTATGCGGTCGAGATGATGTACATACGTGAAAGAAAGAGAGCAAACAACTGCGGCGTAGAGTACCCACTACTACTCGCGTAACAATGTACGCATAGGTGGGCGCGCAAAAGAGAGGGAGAGAAAGTGTGGCGAAGAAAAACGCCGGCTTTGTTGTAAATAGCGGGTTTCTTTTTCGGCGAGTGCGTATGTGAAAAGCGCTTTCGAGCTGTTCGCTGTGAAAAACTGACGCGCACGCGTGTGTGGAAAATCTGCTTTGTTTGATATTCTTCGTCAGGCACAGCAGCGTGGCGTGATGTAGTTATAAAACGCGACGCGTGACGTAACATTTAAACAATACTATTTATCATTTCGTATTATACACTAATTATCGCGAAAAATCGAATCATTCGTCTTTGAGAAAGACGGTTCGTTATTTCTCCTTATGGAGAATTGCATCGCTATAAAGGAGAAATTTATGATCGTTTCGCTGCAATATTGGCGAACGGAAGGTTGCTACACAGTTCTCGGTAAAAAGGATTTTAAAAATTTACCGGGAAATACGCGCTTGGAATTGCGCCGCGACATTATTTTTCTCTATCTCGCTGTCTAGTTGCTGATTTCGTTTATTTGTCGCGTGGGTGCACGGGGCTAAGAGGATTACAAAATAGGTAATATTACTCTTGGGATGGGAATAATTTTTTTAAATAAACAAACCAATTTCGGAAGGGGCGAGTTTTGTCCGTTGCTGTAGCTATCTGTAATATTTTTATTTGCAGCGTGGAGTGGATGGTGCTCTCGTTTCGTGCAAATTTTAGTTATAATAAAAAAGGGATACTGTTGTTGTGCTGCACCTGTGCGCTGCTTTTTACGATGGGAATATATACGGATCGCGTGCAGGTATATTCGATAGTTCGAAGAGTCTGATTCGGAAAATGTGTTCTTCAATATGAAATTTCATCATTTTTTGGAAAGTGCCGAGAGCGCAGCGTATACTGGAATAAATGATAAAAGTATTTTTAAATATTTGCTTTTAAAAGCATTTATTATGTTTGGCCAGTAGCTACTAAAATAATAACTCTAAAAATTAGAAAAAGTATTGTATAATACTACTAAAAATTTTAAAAGAGTAGATATTTCTAGACGGGTAAATTTTTTTGAATCCTTAGTGTTATTCTCTTAAGAATTACCCAAAAAAGATAATAACTGCTTTAAAAAACAAATCTTGAAGACTATCTTAATGTTATTCTTAAGAACAGTAAATTCGAAAGGTTAATACTATAATTCCCAAATAATTCACCATGTACCAAACATCTCCTCTTTCCAACTAACCTCACCACCCACCAATTTCCCCCAAAAAACACCTGCTCATATTTTTCCCTCCATAAACTCGGCATCCTCTCAAGATAAGCCGAAAACTCAGTACCTTCCTTCCTTCCTTTCCCTCCTCTCCCTCTTTATCCGTAAAATTACCGTGTTTGTCTCGACTCTCTCACTCCCTCCCTCGTCCAACATGTATACAAACGCGCGTCTTTTGCACCTGATCGCCCCGCTCTGATGTTTGCGGGCGCGAGCAAGTCTACCTCGGATGACAAATATTTAAGAGCGGGTTACGGGAAAGAGGGACGAGTTATGGGCGCCTCGGAGAAACTACCGTCGCCGAGGTGAGCGAGGGAGAGAGGTGTTTTCTTTTCGCGAGGGTGAGGGAAAAGGGGGACAGGGTGGGAGGAGATTATCTTAAAAGGAGCTTGGGGACGGGTGAAATATGCGCTTCCACGGGGGAAAGTGAAGGGTCGTGGTGGTGTGTTGGGGAATCTGCGTTTTGAAAAACTGATTTTTTTTTTGGTAGGTGGGGGGTTATTTTTAAAGAGTGGAGAGTTGGTAAAAGTGATTTTTATTGCTGATGTTTGATAAGTATGGTTTATTAGGTTGAATAAAAATTTCGATGGTGTTTATTGTCAGATTTGGATTTGCATGTAATACGATTACTTTGTTTACAATATTCCCGGTAAAGCGATGTAATCTAAATTGTTATTGTTTAGAATAATATCTTAAATTTAAAGCTTCCAATTGAAAAATCAATGTATTATGTACAAACAGTTAATCAACTCGGGTAACAAAATATATTAATCAAAGCAGGATTAGAACGATAGAAAGCATCGCATAAATCGCTCAACAATTTACCAACAATCGTAACCGCGCGCGCTCGAAATTACAAAGAGAAAGGCCCCGGCTATAAACAACGGGAATAACAAAAACTATTCTAACCCCGTGTAATTTACGAACGCCGTATATTCCGCTAATTCAAATTATGCGAAACGCCGGCGAGACCACCGCCGACGAAAGACAGAGTACGGGGAAAGAGCCGGAGCTGGAGGAAGAAGAAGCAGAAGAGGAGGAAACGAGAGGGAAGGAAAGCGATACTTTGGGAGTTTCGAAAATTTTGCCGGCGTGCGCCCCGGGAAATTCCAAACACACAGTTTCCAGATGTATGTGTGGGTGTGTGCTTCTGTACCGCTACTTCAGCGCGAAAATAGAGGAACTTGATGTTTGTGGTCTGAAAATTTAAGGCTCTTGATTTTAACCTGGCGCTCGCGCGGCCTGCCTCCGGTAATTCCGGCTTTACTTATTAGTTTACTCAGCGAGATGAATGAAAAGATATTTCCCCGGGCGGCGGCACCGCCGCGCAATAAAACAGTTCCCTCTCTCACTCGCTCTCTCTCTTACTCGTGCAAATATTTCATTGTGGATACACCTATAGCTCCATGCACAAAGAGAGCAAGTGGAAGAAAAACCGCGCGCAGGAATTTTCAATTTCCCTGCTATCCTCGCGCATTTTTCGAATCGATTCGAGAAGCTGAGGAGCAGCGGTTCAAAGTTTTCAAATATATATACGCGGTAGTTTAAGAAGAACAACCGGCACGCGCGCGTATTCATAACATTTTTCCATTAAAATACCAATCAGCCTCTTTCTCCTCCTCTCTTCCTTTAGGTGGCGGCGCGTGGCGCGAGAGGAGGTAGAGAGATATTCGAGTTTTCTAATTAAAAAACTTACAACGAGAACGTCGACGACGTCTCGGGAATAATTAATCACTCTTTCTTTCAACACTATAGCGCGCGAGCCGACTATTACCGAGATAAGGCGGTGGATGGCTAGCGGGCGATGTTCTCGCGTTTGTGCTACATGAAGGTTTAATAAATTTTCGTAAACTTATATAGACGCGTGAAAGTTTCTTTTGATGGATACCATTAGGGTTTGATTTTTCTATACTTGTTTGTGTCACGTACCTATTATTCGAGAAAGAATGTGTATACATTTAAGAAGACTCTGTGACACAGTTTCTCTGACACAAACATTATTATTAAAAAGTAAGGAAGATTTGTAGATAAATTTTTCATAAATTGAAATAAAACTAAATAAAAAGAATTAATTTACTTTTTTTTTTTAATTAGAAAAATGTACGGATTTTCGTTATTAATGAGTATATTTCGTGTATTTTGAGATTTAATTTTAAATTAGCTTAACAAGATTTTTCTCTTAAACAAGAAATCAACATTTTCCCATTTCGAAGAAAACAAATTAAAGTTTGTTTTCTCTAATTATATTTCCTTTTGATAGTTTATGTATATACATTTTGTAAACAAAATATTTTGTCAGATATACCATATAAAAGTACGAAAATGAACTCTTCAAAGTATTCATAAAAAAAAAATCCACGACGTTATTTTACAAAAATATGTTAAATTTTCTTAGATTATACATCACATATCCAGCCGCAGGACAACATCCGGGGTGAAGGGTTAAAGACCCGAACTATCCAGGCGACTCGCTTTATATCCCGGCATAACGAAGCTCATGCCTTGCGAACTTTAGGTAACACGCCCGCGCACCCTATAGCGATAACGAGCAAAAATTCTGCGCTGTAACGAATAAAAACTCTCCCCCTTCCGAAGGTTATATATATACATAACAGTAGCACGATCAACCTGGATTGCGTTTGTTTATTTAATTAGAATCGCGCGGAGATTGTCCGTAGAACTTCCGAGTCATATCGCAGTCTCTTTGTGAGATTATATAGCGCAAGGGAGGGGGCCTGAGTTCTTAATCCACGCGCTTGCGCGCCCGTAAAGGGTGACCCAATTACTGCCGAGCGTGCAGTACGACGGCGGCGCGGTGATTATAACTATGGGCTAAAGATGTTTTCATTTTCGTTTGGACTGAAAAATTCAGTCTCGTTGTTTATATAATTTTTCGTTCATTAACAAACGTTGTTATATGTGTGTATATTTCAGCTTGACGGTTTATCAAAGATTCAGATCAAAACGTGTGGATGAGAGAGACAAAGGGTAAACGAGATAATAAAAGTGACGAACGAGGGATATTTAAATCTTGGCTGTTCCGTCCTCTTTATACAAATGACGAACGGTCGAAGGAAAAAATGGAAATTACATTACTCGGATTCTTCAAACGTCGCCGGTATAGGTGGATGGAGGGGGGTCGCTTTTTGCATATCAAATGATATACACTAGCTTGACGTACATACACACACACACGTCGATGTAAGTCGAAAATCGAAGAGGCGCTTGCATATTTATGCGACGACAAAGGGAGAAGAGCCTGGGAGGGGGGGCTACATGTAAATCTGCGAATCTTTCGAATATACCTGGCGGAGGGCCATGCTCGTAAATATTTTATTCATTGCAGGGCTTTATTCTAAAGCAGCAGTCCCTTTGATCCAAACATAACTATGAATACGTTACTTATATCTCGCTTGTAAGTTCAATACGACCGCGGTGGGTGACTTGAATTGTTATAACCGCAAACCCGTGATCTTCGCTTACGCTACTTACGGCAGGAAATTCAACCTGACAAAGATCTCGGCCGCGTCTCTTTGTCGATGAGGTATATAATACATTTTTCAGGAGGCGTCGTCCTCGTGCCTTCGCACGTGGCTCTGATATTACGCAAGTTTTCTTCGACAATGTTTTGCGCGCGAGCTGCTCGAGTTCCAACTTTGCGCGTCAGCGCATAATGAAAAATAGATTAATATACGAGGGGGTGCCGAACCTCCTCTGGTTATAGTAATTTTTCGCGACCGAATAACCTCGCCGTCGTAGCATTAAAATTGAAACGATGCGTGTTTGATGAATTAATAAGGTGCGCGTGAACTTTGCTGCGACGCGGCAATATAGTTCATCCCCCAACTTTGAGGGGATGAAAAAAGGTAAATTGTTAAAAATGTGCGTACGTGTATACCATGTATTATAAATGTATGTAGCGGATGGAAATTCGGTGTCCTGTGTACACACAAAGATACGGACTTTCATATAGATCGTTAATGAAGCTTTTTCCGCACAGAGGAACCGCATTGTACGCAGCGTCTTGTCCGCGCGCCGATGAATATGCATCGTGTGATATATGCGCGCGTGCCGCTCCCGCGCGAGCAGCGCATTAATCGCCGGTTATTAAAGCCAAACAAATGGTGCGCGTCCCCGGTGTCTACTTGAAATGCGAAAGAAAACAAAATACAGACGCGCGCGGGATGAGTAATGATTTCTCTTGCGTTCAAGCGAATATATTATGTTGTGTGCCGCTCTTAGGGGGATACGAGAATGTTGTGATTTCTGTTCGCCGGTGCAGCTACACAGCCGTCGACGTAGTCTTTATCTCGCTGCCATCGTTTTTCTGGGCGATCGCGCGTTGTTATCACGAGGTGTCGTGTGTGTCGATGTACATGGTAGGTTAGGGGTGAGATGCACGTTTTTGATATGAGGAGAGTGGTTGTGGTTGCAAGGAATCGAGATAGTGTAGGTGTGTGTGTTGTTTGTCAGAGAGGAAGGTTTTGTTAACGTTGCGACTGATTTTTGTGTGAAGTAGTGATGCAAACGGTGAGCAAGTATATGCTATTGTCTGAATTATAATGTAATATACATGTAATCGGGTTTCATTTAAATAATAAAGGGACAGCGAATTCAAAATAAAAACTGCAGGAAAATCAATGGCTGACTGGATACGCTTTACACTACTTCTATGTTTCGTTTTCAAATAGAAAGCTTTATGATAGTGCATTTGAAGTAGTAACTTTTGATGTCGATTTTAATTACTTTCAGTCAGTATCTTAAATTAGTAATCTGCTGAATTTTTCACCAGAGGTTCATGTTTTTATATGCATACAGAGAAATACGGAGAAACGGATTCCATTAAATACGATTATTTTGTTTATTAATAAGAAGGGGGTGGTAAACGCAGATGATCAAGCAAAATTACTATGGTTTATTATATTAAAAATTAATAAAGCTATGAGACTAGTATTATGGTCTATTATTGTCACTTCAAAGATTGTAAAGTTATATGTAGTTCGATCGTGGAGATCAGACAACACTGAGAAGGAAAACATAAGGATAGCGGGACAATCAGATATCAGAAGTCCGACGATACTCACATGGCGTAGGGCTGCATGATATAGCAAGATTAATCTTGATATTGTATTGTCTTGCCTCAATATTCAAGTCAATAATCGATACAATATTTATATATAGTTTTCGATACAATATCAAGATTGTGGTGTCAAAAATGTTAAGTCTTGAAAATAACTTGAGATTTTCTAATGGTAATAATTTATCGAAATAATCATTAATAACTAATTAAATAAAAACAATTATTTAACTCTCACACAAAGGCGTCTTTATTAACTCAATAAAGTTCGGTAGTTGATGACTCCTATATCTCCTCAGGCCGGCTTACTTAGGTACGTGAGGCAACAGAGAGGAGGTGCGCTGCCTAGTGGTGGTGTGGGAACTAGACTCTAGCCGGCGGCACATATATGCCGGAAAAAATAAAATATCAAGTTTGGCATTTATTTATACTTGTGCCGAAATTTTATTGTTGTTATATTAAACCTAATGTATTTGTAACTTAAAAGTTTCTTAAGTTTAAGAATATTTTTAACAGTACAAGGTTAAACATTTTATGTAAAATATGAATCCTGTGTAATTTAAATTTTGTATGAAATGTTTTTACACAAACTTTGTGTACAATTTAAAATTACACAAATTTTTGTGTAAAACGTCGATTTTACACAAATGACACATTGAAGACGAGCGACTGATTTTACACGAATTTTTGTGTAAACGAAGATTCTACATAATTCTTGTGTACAATTTTTGCACAATGTTTGTGTAAGTCATTTACACAATTTTTTGTGTAAAATAGAAACATTCATATTTTACCCAAACGTTGTGTAAAATAGGCACATAATTTTAAAAAGTGTAAATCATATAAAAAGGTCTGAAAGCCAAATTTCAACTCGCTTAAAATTTATCGCGTCTTCGTGCCTTTCTCTTCTACGTGGACCTCGCGTGCGTAATCGACTTGTTTTTTGTCGCACATCTGCGTAACTCCATTTTTGTGTGGACCTCGTGTTTTCCGAGTATTTAGGTTTGAGACCTTAATTACTGTCGTACGTCTGTGTAACTCCAATATGATCAAGAATTTCAAGACAAGATAATAATACTTTTCATATTGACTGACAAGATCAAGACAAGAGAAAAATTGTCAAGAATTTACAAGACCGAGACAATAATTACAGAAATATTGTATTGTCTTGCTCTCGTGCAGCCCTAATTTGGTTACTATTGTTGTAACGAAAAATTAAAAAATTATAGAAATTATTTACAGTATATAATTGATACACGGAAAAAATAAAACAGTAATATCAACTACTAAATTAGTGCAGTAATAATTACATTTTTCCAAAATTGGAAATTCTACTCTTAAAAAATAAAAATTCTAATTAAAAAAAAGTAAATTCCTCTAAATGTAAAATAGTAGAAAAGCCACTAAGATGTAAAATCCGAAATAGTGACCAGTCTTTAATAGTGTACATTAACTTTTTTCAAATAGTTAATTTCGTTATTTTAGAAAAGTTAATGTACCCTACTATAATATAGTAGAGGCCCACTATTTCGGAGTGCATAGTCACTATTTCAGCAGTGCACGAGTTTTAACTATTAGATAGTGGATTTTCCACTATTTTACTTTTAGAGAGTGGATAAGAATGGAGATTCTACTTAAAAAAAAAAGTAAATTCTACTTTTTAAGAATGGAAATTCTACTGATAGTTTAGAAAGTAAAACGAACTTGCCCCTTTATAGTCAAATTAACTGTAAAAAAAGTAGAGTTTGCTGATTATTTTTTTCCATGTATACATAATACTTCAAGTTAACTTATTTTAACTTACCATAAATTGAAAAAAAATAAAATTCGTTTTAGTTGGGATCAATACTAAACATAGGACCATATGTGTAATACACGGCGAGTACTGGACACTAATAAAGTGGCCAATACTCAAAAAGACAATATTTAATTTTGAATCATACTCATTGTCAGTCACCAAGAGGTAAAAAAGTTTTATCAATCCAGAGAAACCTTGAGTTATTCCTGAATGTTTAAAGAAGAAGTACCTATTAATTGTTAAACAAAACATTACATCAATAGTAGAAGAGAAGAAAAAAGATTTAACTAACTTTAAGATTTAACTAAGAAAAAAAACTTAACTAAACTCGAAATATATGTTTCATAAAATTATTTTTTAAATTATATCTATAGCAATTTTTACTATAAATTATACTAGTTTTCATTAGAATATCAGTATTTCATATTTTCTAACAAATCATCGGCTGAGAGGAAAAAGGTGACAACTCGATTGCTGCGCTAAAAAAGGTGATAACTCGCGGATTATTTTATTTTTTTATTTTTTTTTTTTCATTGACTTTTTAGTTAAAAGTATAGCTGTAAGAATTTGAAAAATTTTCATATACGATTTTTCGAAATGTTGAATAAAATCGATATTTGAAATTTTACAAACAAAAGATTTATTTTACGTCAATTTAATTGATTATAACATAATTAAAATGTATAATGTGAATTCTAAGTTAATGGAAAATTAATCTTTTATTTTGTTTATAAAATTTAAAATACCAACTTTATTTCATATTTTAAACAAACAGTAGAAGAGAATTTTTCAATAACCTCTACAGCGGTTCTCAATTAAAAAGTCAAGGAAAAAAAAAATTAGCTGTGAGTGGGAACCGTTATCAGCACTTGGCCGAGTTGTCGCTCTTTTCCTCTGAGCCGACGAAACATAGTAATTTTTGCCAAAAAATTTTTCTCTCTTCAGCATACGGTAAAAGTAAAATATATATTAGGAAAGGATTCCTTTATAATAAAGAAAAGATAAACTTCCAGCTTCCTCTCACCTAGTACTTAATCCAGCCGCAGAACCACCAAACACTCCCCCAACCCGCGTTCTTATCACACCCTAATTACCACATTACATGAATAACAATCTCGCCACTTACCTAATGAAATCAAGATCAACTAATTTACACTTACACTGTACTCCTTATCATCGCCCTTACCAAAACAAGGAAAGGCTCTCTCCGTCTCTCTCTCTCTCCACCTCTACACTCCCAACCCCCTTATCCAACCACACACTTCCCCCCCTCAAAGTAACACAATAATTTCACATATACACACACACCCTTGCATACGCGCACGCGCTCCCTCGCATTTCGCATAACTACGTTAGCCAAGAAAATTAACCGTAAGAGGCTAGCGAAATGGGTCAATTCGAGAGTATACCTCCACGCGTACCTATACTCTATACTACTAACCCCTCGCAGCAGCTCGCCTCGCAGTTACTTCAGTCGTTATACGGTTAAACTTCTACCCCGCTCGCGAACGCGCGCGCGCGTTACTAGTTCGACATCCGCGTTATGTATGTATGTGTGTGTGTGTGTGTGTGCGGATTCGGTCGCGAGAGGCAGTTGGCTTGTAAATAATTACCCCTTCGGGCCGAGAGCTTCCGCGGTGGGGCGATAAATTTACTGATTAAAAGTTGCGTCGAGGAATCGCGAGGCCACGCTCGAGTCTATGTTTGTGTATTTGTGGGTGATACTGAAAAAGTCGTCGAAGGGCTCGAATCGAATTTTCATGACGAGCGTGTGGAAGAAGTACGCATGTAGCGTTACGTTTATAGTGGACGTTGGAGTAAGAGGAATGCAGTGGGGTTTAGGGCGGTATACGGTTTTTAAAATTATTCTTTGTAATTAAATTACGTATATTGTAATACGTCAATAATATAAACGAATTTCGAAATAATGGAATTATACGGGGTGGGAGACTTTTGATAAACTGAATTTAATTTCGGAATTCTCGTAATATAATTTAGAGATAAATTTGTCATATAAATTTGATTTATCATTATAATTCTATTTGATCGCGGATTTGCCCACGCTGATATTACTAGATTATGCTGCAAATATTCGCTTTTGGTCCTTCGTAATCGTAAGAAACTAATATTTTTTTAAATATATCCAAACATAATATAATCTTATACATTGCTCCAAAAAAAAAAAAATTTTTTCAATATGCGCGTCTAACAAAAATTCATTCATTTAATATATTTATTGCGCTCGCATGAGTATAATTTCCTTCGACCAGATATATATAAATTTCGTATGCAAATTCCCGTCCGACTATTTTGAAATTCAGAACGTGGAATATCTCACGTGCAGCGGAAATTTTTTCGGAGCCTATTTTTGAAAAGAATAAATATATGTACACTTCAAAGCAAAAATCCACTCTGATAATAAAATAAAATCCTTTTCATTCGCATCGCAGTCCCGCGACAGACGTACATATATATACGTGGCGTATTAAAAGCAAATAGTTTCTCCCATTAACATATAGATTACTTAAGAGTTCCGAGAAAGCTCCATATTCATGGGATAATCTCAAAACGCACACACACCCTTCCCGCGCGTCAAAATAACCTCTCGATATATATGTCGCGAACAGACATTTCGCAAAACGCCCAAACGTACACATATATACACACAGACACACCAGTCTACCCAGCGCGCAGTTATTACTTAATTTATTCGCCATTTCCAACCAAGTACCACACACGCACATACACACAGAGCTCGCGTCGTCCCCTTTTCATTTTTAACTCCTCAAAGCCGCAGTAACACACACACGTACATCGCAATAACAATCCGGGCCTTCTGAGAAAACCTACTTAGCCGTCCTCTCGTCCGCACTAATGCGTTTTAAAAGCCAGCCCTATAAAGAGACCCAATCCTCTATCTCTCCCATCACAGCGATACACGAATCTTCTCTCTCCTTTGCCGCATTCAAAAAATTAAATAGCCCGACCCGCTCTAAATTAATATTAACAAATCGCAATCAGTGCCGCACGGCGCACACTCACCCCATAGAATACATACACACACATACATATAGCAGCTGACTCGACACTGCTACAGCCGGAGGCATTCGCTTACACACATACACGCACAAGCAGCATATATATATACCGCGTATGTACGTGTGTGCCAATGGCCCCGACGCGCGAATTTACCGCATCGCCGATTTTGGCTCGGATTCGCCGAGCGTTGACGTAATAAAGCTTTTAGATGATATACACTGCGCTACTGCTGCTGCTGCTGCTACTGCACCTAAATTATCGCAAGCGCGAGTGGGGCCGCATTACGCGCGCGGTATTTGGATGGAAAAGGTGCCCCCCTTTCCCCTCATTTTTCCCGGTATAGGCTTAATATACGTCACGTATATATATATTATTAATTTTGATTCGCCAAGGTTTACCTACCAACGCGTATTCCCCTTTAATAACGTATATATTACAATAATATATGTAAAAGCCATTCAAATATGTATATATACGCGCGCGCGCGAGAGCTAGTGCAATCTCAAAAGAGAAGGTTAATTAATCATTATAATATAACAGAGAGGGAGTCGCTTTGTGTATATATATCGCGCTCGTAACGTAGTAGTTCTCTGATTAAAAAATTCTCTCTTCTCAGCGAGTAGCAGCGGCAGCAGGTACGCGCAGTTGATGCATGTAACTTTTTCTATTACAATATTTTCCTAGGAAACTGGGAGCAAGCGCCGCGAGAAAAAAAAAGCATCGCGCGCCCCTCATGAATTTACATGAAAGATCCCCACGGCCGACACGTATTTACATCGAAGTGGAAACGCGTCGAGCTTCGCTGGACGCAACTTATGTATATATACGAAGAGGGAAAAGAAAATTCATCAGCGCGTTATATGGCTGTACGAGGTTTTTTTTTAATAGCCACCGGCGCATCGATGCCCCACCGCGAGTTAATCACGCGTTCGAAATTGCGAAATTTACCGCATATATAACACATACACACATGCGTGAGTGTATAAGAATAACGACAACAAATCATAGAAGAAAAGACGCACGGCAAGCGTATACACACGATGATAACGACTGAAATATATACCCACAGCGCCGCCGCATACGTTTTTCTCTCGCGCATACATCGCGCGTGCAAAGAGTCACAGATACCGCGACCCGTGAAAAACCAAAAAAAAAGAAAACACACTGGCGCTTTTTTTTGTCGCCCTCTCTTACCGCAGCTACGAGAAAACTAAAGCTCCAGTCGCGCTGCAAAGAGAGAGAGAGAGGGGCAACGAGCTTAATGGCGGTCGAAATAAATTAAACAGGCTCTTAGAGCGCGCGCGCGATATCGAGGCTGCAGCAGCGCAGCAGAGACTCTCTCTCTCTCGTTCTCCGAATCCTCGCGTCTTTGTCCCGCTATACTACTGCTGCCTCCTCCGGGGATATATTTGCCGTCTCTGCTGCCGCCGCTGCTGCCGTTGTAAATTAATAAGGCCGGGCAAACACGAGAAAGGTGCGCCGAGCGACAGATTATAACGGGCGGCTTTGTACAGCTGATGCTGCGCCCGCGTATATGTAGGTGGAGAGAGAGAAGGAGAGAGACAAAGGGACGAATAAGGCGGAAAAGTGCGCGCGAGGGAAATGTGGATATAACGAATCGTTGACTTTTTTGTCTTTTGAGTGAGAGGTGGAGGGAGTTTTTTGCCCTCGCTACCTATAGAGTACGAGGAGCTTTGCTGTGTGGGATGCGGTGTGTATAAAGAGAGAGAGAGAGAGCGACTCTGCGCGCGTGATTCACGCTGAGTAATTGCATTATTCGTTACATAATTATTTCGTTGCGGTGTATATACGCCACCGTCGTTGTCGTATAGCGGAGTAGTTGCTTTTTTTGCTCTATATATATAGACACTGCGCTCGTGCGTTTGTGGGGCAGTGTTTGATTTCAGGAGTGCGGGAATGCGACGGGATTTATCACGAGAGTGTTTTATATATTTTTTCTTCATTCTGTTGTGACGATGTGTGCCAATAGCGCGTTAAACAATACGTGTATAATATACAATATGCAATTAGTTTGTATATAATAATAAATGGTTATGAATAGGAGAGAGGAATATATATAAAAAAATACAAAAGCGCGCCATTTAGTCTAATGAAAAGTCGGCGCGCGTATGTGTGAGCCGCATTTGGTTTTTAGCCATCATCATGCGCGCGGGCAAAAAGTCGCAACGAAAATATCGCTAAAAAAAAAGCACTGTTTCCGTTTTGCGGACAAACATCGTGCTTTTAATGAATAAACATGAGCATATATGCGACGACGATACCGAGAGTCGCGGATTCCTGCTGAAAATACAAAAATTTCATGCTTTTGGCGGTATATACGTGCGTCAATTACGTATATGAGGAAATCTCAAAAAAAGTAGCACTTATCGGGAGTTACAAATGTTAAAAATTTTTTTTGAAGGCACA
>UXGD01005085.1:0-15358 GCA_900474315.1 Torymus auratus
TATATATATATATATATATTCATAAAGCCGTATTCATATTTAATCATCTAATCATGTTTTTATGACGCTCATAAGTTATGTTTGGCTATTTAATGTAATTTTTAATAAACGGCACTATTATTAGAAAACTCAAAAAGTAGTCTTATGACGACTGTTTGTGGAGATTCGTAATAATCGAAATTATGATTCTAAGCTCAAAAATCATATAATTGCTTCGATTAACGAATTATTCATCACTTAGTTGTGAAAATTCGTTTCACCTTTATTATATTATAACAATATAATTCTGTTAAATTCTGTAATAAAAATCAAAGTAACTTAAAAAAAAAAACTTGGAATTGTATGAACGCATTGTAAGTAATAAACTTTTCGAAAAAAAAAAAAAAAAAAAAAAAAGTTTCAACTATTCTCTAAATTTCTTTGTTCCCTGGTAGCAACGGCTTTTTATAAAGTTTCTACGTTTATTGTGCCTATTATTAGTAATATTTACTACGTTCAATTGTTCTTAAGATATTACTTTTTATTACTATTGTTATCGTTCGTAAAATTTCTTTTTTTTAATATATGTATACAGTCATTCTTTAAATTTTTAATTATCATCATTGATAAACTCATTTAGCGCATTATAAAAGCTGAAAACGTATTAACCAACGATTATAGCATATTATTCTAATAACAATACATTTTCTCTTATTTATTTTTTGATTTTGGAATTTCTGAAGATTTTCGAATTTATTGATGATAAAAATAATTTTTGTTAAGTTATTATTAGCTTTGTATAATTTTAATAAATATGAGAGCATAAGAGATTTAGTCATCACAAGTTTCATCCGTTTTTTTTTTTATTTACAGAAACGTTACTTCTATAGTCAATTCGAGATTCAGTTTTTAACTTCGATCTTTTAAAACCTTCAACGGACATAGTATTTATAGTAGATCAAAAATTTTTAATTCAAATTTGGGAACCGAAAGCCGAAGCACTACCTATTATGTCATATTGCGTTCTGGAAAAAAATGAAAACATACGTCAAAGGATTGGACAAGCGTTAGCTAAAACATATTACAGTAATTTCTTAATCTAGCAATGATTTAGTTTAGTATTTTCATAAATTTGAACGGTATAATCAAACATTTGCTTGAAAAAAAACTTGTAGATTTTACAAAAATTTTCCTCAGAGTTACCTCCGATGATAAATTTTTCATTTGTAGTCCTGGCATCTGGTGCATTCCCTTATCATTCTATTTTTCTCTTTGTAATTGACACACAATAGAAAAAAACTAAGGCGTGTAACGGGTCAACGTGCTTTTGATACATTCACATAATGTAAATGTCAACAAAGCTTAATAGTCCATGTGTATAGAATTTCTAATTTTTCCGATGTACCTACTAGATCGAACGATGTAAAATAAGAAAGTCGAGAGAGGAAGTGAGTAGTTGAAACAGAAGTATGTTAATTTAGATTTAAGTTTTCATGTAAATTACGATAAAAGGATGCGCTTTACATTAAATGATTGATAATCGTGGACGGATTGCCGAGTACACGCGAGAGTTTTAACTGCTCGCAACATGGTGTCGCCGATGTCGAGGATTTAAAGTTCATCGATTAAAATACCTCCATAATCTGTAAGCATATTATTACTAAAATAAAAATACATCTTAAGACTGAATCAATATATCTACTTACTCACTGATCATATCCTAAAGTTACTAAAAATATAATATTTGTGAAATTGGATTCTAACGCGGGCTTTAAATTTAGTACATTACGATACCAGTGCAGGAAAGTAGCTCGCTTCGCTCTGGTGTAAACATCACACAAGACGAGAATCTCTTTCCCGAACATGTATCGTACAGAACTTTTTGATACGACATGCGGAAAGTTCGATTTTGAGCACACGCTGTGGGAAACCGAACTTCCCGCACGGAGTGTCGAAAATGAAAATTTCCATATACTGTTACAAAAAACTTTTGTTTTCAACTCGGGCATCCCGCACTTATCATGTTATGATCTATATTTTTCAGTTTTCTAAAATTTGATGTTTATTTAGATAAATAAAAAAAGCAAGAACAGAAAAATAAAATGATATTAAATTCGATAAAATGGAAGATAGTTTATAAAGCTTATAAAAATAATATTACTATAAAATCATCATCCGAGTCTGAAAAAATCGATTGCTCCCTTGTTACACAGTAATTTGTTTAATAAGTGCAGGAATAGGACCTTTTTTTGCATGAAAAGTGAATGAGAGATCGGGCATATCGAGTCGTCATATAGCGAGAGACTAAGAACTTTTCCTCCCGCTTAGCGGGAGGCCTCGACAAACGCTAGAAATGTTCGATTTTCGATTCACTTTTCTACGCAGAAAAAGGGCCTTTTTCATACATGTGTTAAAAAAAATATTTTTATTTCATTCGCTAACTCTGTTTGCCCGTGTAAGCTCCATTATACATAATACGGCCTCGCGCTCTTTTTAAAATCCCACTACTCTCGCATTTACGTATAGGCGGTATATTGTATAAAATATATTGGTATATTGTATAAAATTCACGTTGCTAGATAATTGAGCGGTTACACACCCATTCAAGCATTAGATATAAACGAAACTGTGCTGAACATTGTGCAATGATCACCAAATTAACTCAAATAAGTATACGTAATATCAACTAAATTAAATATAAATGACATCTTCATCCAAGTTTTTATTTGCAAACCAAATTTCAATAGGTGGCTTAAAATGTTGTTGCTTTCCTTCATAAAACTAATTTTAATTATTTTCATTTATTTTAAAAACTTATTTTGTTTTTGATAAAATAATAATTTATTGTTACAATTTTAATGAGTCGCCAATTTTATAATTCTTTTTATCATCGCGTTTCAATATTGCACGAAAGCTAATAATACATTAAGGGTTTTTTATATTTGCTATGTAGTTCTCAAACAATTCAAGATACTGCACATAGCTTAGAGTTTTTAAAGAGTTAAAATACATTCAAATCTGTATTAGGAGAATGTGAAAGAATAACTAAATCTTTTTCTGATGTTTAATTTATATGGAAAATTGCTCAAAGGTTGAAGCAGTTAAGCAAAGCGCAGTAACAGCGTACAATGTAGGAACAAAAGATAATACATGTAATGCGGGTATGGTATGCGTAATAATTCAGTAGGAACTAATAGACTGTTGTCACATCTCCGGATAGCGGATTTGACTAAAACTTCAGGATGTCATTCTTGGGACCAAAAAGCGAACCCCTATTCCTGGTTTTTGTCTATTCATCATCTTAAAAATATAATTTTTTAATTAGAATTTTCTACTGATATTTTAATGCACATAACAATGCTCCAATTTAAACTTTATCTAACGAAACAAATTAAAAAATTTTCTTTCTACTCTCTATTTGTTACTTATCATTCCAAGACTTTTAAGTTACCGAGCTATTAAAGTTTTTGCGTGCACTTATATTTCTCATAAATTTTTCGAAAATCTATTTAATAGACAAAATCCTAAAACACGGATTCGTTTTAACGTTTCGTAGAAAGGCGTCTTCTAAAGTCTTAATGCAAATCCATGATCCGGAAGTGCATATACTCTCCTTGCAAGTACTTAAGTGAACGATTAAAATTGGCTACAAATAACGGGAACAATGTAAACCAAACGCGGGAGCAAAAAAAAAGGGGAGAGAATCGTCCGATCGGCTCAACATCGTATCGCGCACTGAATTAGCGTGAGCTCTCGCGTAAGAGGGTCGGGCGTCGCGGCGACGGCGACAAAAGGATGTGCGCGACTGCACCGCTTTAATCCGCTTTCTTTCCCAATGCATTATAATTGAATGATCTTGTTACCCTCTCACTGGGGGGCTTCGAGGGCCGCGGGGGCGAAGAAGCCCCAGCAAGTCTATATGAAGGGGCGAGCAGACCGCGCGAACCCGTCACTTCTGGGCGGGAAAAACAAACTTTCGGTGGCACAGAGCAAGACCGTCGCACGGCGGCCCGCGGCTTTTTAGTTTTTCTTTAAAAATTCTCTCTCGACGCTCCGGTTGATCAAGATCCGACAACTGCGCCGCAAATGATTCCTCTCCTGTTCCTGGCCTACGTAGTGGCCGTCAAGGTTTTCAAAAAGACCACTCCAAATGGTGAGTCGCTCGTTTTCCTATATACATAACGACGTGCGTTCGTAGGCTGCTTAATGAGCCGTTGAAAATTGCGTGTCGACAGGCAAGGTCACGGTTTACCTAGGTAAACGAGACTTCATCGACCACCTCGATTATGTCGACCCCATCGATGGCATCGTCGTCGTCGAGCCGGATTACCTCCAGGGTAGAAAGATTTACGGCCAGGTGAGTTTTTACCTACTTCTTTTATCTTTCCCTATTATCCGATACCAGAGATTTCTCGAAAAAAAGCTACCCTTCGTTAATTATCGATATACCTACCAATCCGATCGACTTAAGAACTTACATCGTATAACGTGGGGGTGGTTTAGGTGACGACGATCTACCGCTATGGCCGAGAGGAGGACGAGGTCATGGGCGTCAAGTTCAGCAAGGAGCTGGTCCTCTGTCGGGAGCAGATCGTGCCGCTGAAGAAGGAGAAGCAGGAGAACACGCCGATCCAGGACCGGCTGCTGCGCAAGCTTGGCTCCAACTCCCATCCCTTCGTCTTCCAGTTCCCGGCCAATTCCCCGAGCTCGGTCACCCTGCAACCCGGTGACGACGATCAGGGCAAGCCCCTCGGTGTCGAGTACACCGTGCGCATCTACGTCGCGGAGAGCGAGGAGGACAAGGTCAGGACCTAATTTTATTATATACGTATATATATATATACATCTTTTGACGTACGTTCTTGTAATGCTAATTTCTTTGTCTTTATGCGTTTCATAAACAAAAGTCATTAGTCGACGCGTACGTCGATATAATTCACTGGAATAATTCAATAAAGCGTCCCAAAGATTATCTAGCGCATCTTGTGTTTAAGAATATAATTCGATTTTACTAGTACCTGCTAACCTTATGTAAGGCACGTGTGCATGCATGCCGTATGCAATCTGGCTTAAACACTATATATAAGTATAATACGTACTTTCATAACGCGTGTGCTTTTTTTATTGTAATATTTCGCCGTTTTTAAAAATAATTTTGGAAAGTAAGATTATAAATTTCTGGTTAAAGGTTTTCGCTTATTTTTCGCTTTTTACCTAATTGTTAAGTAAATGAATAAAGTATACGTAAAAAGATAGAAACAAATAACAAAAACATTTTATTACTAATTTTGTATGTGTTTTTTATTAGTATTTCTGAATTTTGACCTGAAAGAAATAACGTTAAAAATTGTACTATATAAGGCAAATGCAAATGCTAATTAAATTATCGGTAATGTCCTTAATTGAGTCGTTCAAAACTATAAATATATATACCTATAGAGAGAATAAGTTTATCTTAACAAACGAAATGTACCCATTGAATGAACAACTGTTAATTTTGCAAATTCAGGGCCACAAAAGATCGTCGGTCGCCTTAGCAATTAAGAAATTACAGTACGCCCCGCCTACGCGTGGCCGCAGGCTTCCAAGCTCATTAGTGTCGAAGGGATTCACATTCTCCCAGGGCAAGCTCAACTTGGAGGTGACGCTCGATAAGGAAATTTACTACCACGGCGAGAAAGTTTCGGCGAATGTTATCGTTACTAACAATTCCCGCAAGGCAGTAAAGAACATCAAGGTACAAATAACGAAATTTCGCGCATATGATATATGAAGATTTTTTTAAATCAGATTTCGCTTGCCCATGATATATACTTTTATCGATTATTTCAGTTATTCGTAGTCCAGCATTGTGAAGTGACCATGGTCAACGCTCAATTTTCTCGCCACGTCGCCAGTTTGGAAACGCGAGAGGGCTGCCCTATCACACCAGGAGCCTCGTTCACCAAGCAATTTTATCTTGTGCCACTGGCCAGCAGCAACAAGGATCGTCGGGGCATTGCGCTCGATGGACATCTGAAGGTATTATTATCGCTCAATTAAATGATGAATTCGAAGCTTTGCTAGTCGTCGATTTTTTTGTTTCATTATAACTTGCAATTTTAGGATGATGATGTGAATCTTGCATCATCGACAATGGTCGCTGAGGGTAAAGCACCCAATGAGAACATGGGTATCGTCATCTCGTACTCTGTCCGCGTCAAACTTAACTGTGGCACTCTGGGCGGAGAATTGTGCACTGATGTGCCCTTCAAACTTATGCACCCAGCTCAAGGTAACGGATTATACGCGTTATGTGCCAATGACTGTTAAATTTTTATTCATTGCTAATTAGTGTCCATTGTAGATCAACGAAATACTTTTGCAACAAAATAGTCTTAATACGAAACTTACGCGATGCAATTATGCACACACGCACATACATATACAAAAAACTCAGGTCTTTTTAGTATAGTCTCTTTTTTACCGGAGTTAATTTTTTTTTTCTTGTCATATATAAATAAAAGAAATAGAAATTACATCTTTAATCATTAACAATCGTGAACAAGATTTTGTAGTGAATTTTTTGGCATTAACGCATTATTACAGGAAATTTAAAAAAAAAAACCTTACCTAAAAAGTGAATGTGCATAATTTTTTTAAATATAATAGAAGACAAAACTAGACGAAATAACCTTTCATTTGATTTTTTACGTTTTCTATTGGACAGACACAAGATTTTTTAATTATAAAGCCCATTTTCTTTAGTTAATGATTAATATTTGGAATATGGGCTTTTCAAAATTTTTATTAGATAACTATAATGACAAAGAAATATTTTATGATGTATAAATGGAAAAAGAAAAAACATCTCCGGTAGGTTAGTTATAAAAAAATTTGGACAACGTTGACTCACGAAAAGAGAAAGAATTTTTATTGGTTCCCTTCTTAGTTTGGGTGCAGCATATGAGCGAGGACCGTGAGACTGAGAGGTCAACCGATGAACCAAGATTTTTCTTATTTTTTTTCACCCCCTGCATCCGAAATTGCAAGGCGTTTTGCACTAAAATGGTCGAAAAATTATATTTATTAAAAAAATTGTTATGAAGAAATTTAAAAAATGATGTATTTTGAGTTTAAAAATTTCCAAAGTATGCTCTCTCATTTACCTACATAGAATATAAACCAGCTTTTCTGCCTAAGCTGTTATAAATTAGCTACATTTCTTAGCTATAAATAAGCTATCATGTTAACTACAATCTAGCTATAAACTAATTAACTTTTTGCAAACTTTTGAAAGCCATGTTATTAGCTATATGAATTAACTAATCTTTCTAGTTAAGAATCGGTACTGTAATAATTGTCTATATAGATACACGCCTCAAGCGTTCGGAGTCGCCCATTACAGCGTCTATAAAAGTTACACTCTAGGACAGCTCTTTGTGTCTAAGTGTCGGAACGAATTCAATGCCTGCGGTTCCTAGTTTTTTCCGTTTAAATCTCAAGGCGAATCTAATACGTGCTCTAGGAGTTTGAGATAGATGACGGTTGAAACCCTCCTTACCCTGTTCCAAATTAAAATCTGGAAAGGTTCAGAAAAAAACGTTTAGATTTCTCCTGTACTTCTCTTCATCAAATACGTCGTCTAAGTGTTCGGGCTAGCCGATGACGGTATCTAGGTAGTGCACTTCATAGTTTTTTCAAAATTAGGTTTTGGAACGAATTGAAAACGTGAAAAACACGGACGACTGTTTATACATTAAAAATTATACTCTATTTATTATGAATAGACGAGTATTGAAAACGTTTTTTTTTTCTGCTTATTTCAGGAGTCACTGCTGGTGGTGATACCAAAGAGCCATCAAAGGGCTTAAAGAAAACCAAGAGTGTTGAGAGAAATCGATATGACAATTATGCCAACGACGATGATGACAACATCGTCTTCGAGGACTTTGCACGCCTACGACTGAACGAACCAGAATAAACTGTCGAAACTTAACGAGAGAGGCGGCGCGAGCTTGTTCTGAAAAAAATGGTTACATATTATGTTCGTAAAGCCGTCGAAAGAGAATGTTTATTCCGTAAAATTGTTGTGATGAAATTGCAATGATCTAATCAAGAGAGGTATCTCAGTTCCGATAAATCGTGCTTTGTCTTTTCCCGCAGGCGTTTGAAGAAGTTTCAAGAGAAGCCTTAAAATATGCGTACTAAATATAAAGCCTAGAGCAACCTGTGCTTTAAGAAAAATTGACGAATAATGCGTTTACGTACGCGCTGATGTATACAAAAATATCTATACGAGAAAAATATTAAAAAAAAGAGAAAAAAAATTTTTAAAAACTTGGTTAACATCGTCTTAGGGATTTCCTTTCGATTGTGGTGGTCGAAGGGAAATCCGCTGGGAGGCGAGCAAAAAAAGTTTATTTCAAGTAAGCTTAATCATTAATGTTTAACTTTATAAAATAACACATTTCCCGTCTTACCAGAAGTGACATATATCTTGATAAGTTATTTCTTATAACCATGAAGTTTAATCAATATTTACTACTAATAAAGTCTATTGATTCCTGGTATTGTTGAGTTTTTGCTGTACATTAGAATGAAAATAAAGTATTATAAAACAGATAATAAGTTTATTCATTGAATGGCAATATAAAAATTCAACAAAGTTGTTGAATTGTCATTTTATTAATGTAATTATTGTATCGATTATAACAATGTTTGAATAAAATAATGTTACAAGAACTTATTTACAAACTATTTAAAAAACAGTTTTATTTATACAAAATATTATACATTCTCTAATTTACATCCACTCAGGCTCATCTCATAATGATACATTAAAAATATATTTATGATTGATTCAATCATACATTGAAGAATAGTAATCTTGATAGACTTGAATATAAGCTTCCTTTTCTGCAGCTGTCATTTCAGCAATTAGTGCATCATTCACATCAGTTATAGCAACACTTTTACCATTCACATTTACTGTAGGAGCCTGATCTTCTTCATCAGATTCCATGACTTCGATATCGCCTGCAAAAATAAATAGTGTTTTAATATCTTTTGAGATATATTATAATAACATCACTCGTAATAAAATAATATATTGTGTACCTAGGGCGCAAAATGGGCTTTTTTAGACGGAGTGTGGAGTTTGCAGTACTAGTCGTAGATGAGCTAGTTTTGCGAATCGAAGATGAGCACTGCAAACAACACAATGTCAAAAGGCCCACTAAGCCATAGGTACACACCATATTTTTTGACTCATATATTGATTTTCGGGGTTTTTTTTTTATACGACAACGAAATATTTGAAGTAATACATAATAAAAAAACTTGTTAACAATAATCAAAAATTCGCCACAAATTTGTGCGAGTGTGAATATGTTCATTTTCTAATAAAAATAGTATACTGGATTTATCTCTGAATAAAAAAAAGTCATAAAAAACATGCATTCACAAATTTATAGTAGATTAAGTTTAATTTTGCCAAAATCTATAAATGTAATTTCAGATAATTTAAAGATATTTGGATTAAATATTAATACACAAACCTGTGTCAACTGTCTGCATATCCCCTCCATCTTCATTGTCACTGCTGTCACTCGATTCTTGAGTTAATACAGATTTCACTGCATTTGCATTTACTCCACCTTTCTTTTCATGGGCTAAAAGTACTGACATTATATCGTCACCTTGCTTATTATTTGTTGCATTAGTATTTGCAGCTGATGCAGCTGCTTTTTCCAAAATGCTGTCTTGAGTATTTCCTAAATCAGCTTGTGATGTATCAGAAGTAATAATTGTACTTTCCATCATCCATATTGGTCTTTCTTTCCTCTTACTATTAGCACTATCATCCTGAATTTCATCACCTATCAATACATCAACTCTAGTATCTTCCACAACAAATCCACCTCCTCTTGTTGCTTCACCTGACCATTGTTCGTTAGACCCACGCATATTATTCATCTTTCTTGTGTCAAGACTATAAAGAAAAAAATTATTGTAAAATCATACATTTCTGACCTAAACTTTTAAAAGAAAAAATAAGAAAAAAGAATACCCTCTGATTGTATTAATATCTATAGGTTCAGGTTCCAAAATTTCTGGTGCCAATTTTATTCCTTCAACTTCACGTAGAAGAATGTACAAGGGTTCTAATTGTTCATTGAATTTTGCTAATAATAATCGTGAGTCTTTCTTTGGAAGAGCAGATTGATCTTCTTCCACTATTTCTCTACAATATGTGCATCTGAATTCACCAGTTAACATGTCAAAAAGTTGATCGGCCTTCAAATAATTATTCAAATATCAGTGTCAAGATTATTATTCTTTATACCGCTGTAACCTCAAAATCATAACTTTAATATGATTATTCGGTTCTCGTGGTATAAAATACGCTTGAAAACTGTTCCGTAAGAAGATTTTTGCTCATGTGACTTGAGCTTTGCTTGTGCGAAAAGTCTCATGAGCAAAATAATCACCTTCCATACCCGTGTCAAAATGTACTATTACAAAAAAAAGTTGAAAAGGTATTTTAAAGAAACTTACTTCTAGATCTGTAAATGTTTTTAGACAACTAGTACACTTAAAACTAGCTCTACTGGTAGCATCTCTTTCTTCAGTTTCCATTCTTTTTCTCATTAAATCTAATTTGTATTTTACAACATTTACAAATGTCTGAAAATAAAAATTTTATTATAATTGGAATTGTTAAAAAAATGTACACTTTGCATGCAAATGAGACTAAAATTGGCCCTGCAAAGTTGCCTTCATATTTTCATTACCTTATAAAATTAATTCTCAATTTCAAATTACGGTAATTAATTGTTATTTCTTTTTCATAATAGTAAGAATTATACAGAAATATTACCTTATAGTTAATGAAGTAATAATTGACTTTTTGTGCTTTTCCATCTGATCCAGTTTCCATTTTCAATCTAACTTGGATAAATTTGTCATTTCGTAGTGATGTTATCCGTGCTCTTAACATTTTTTTGTCAAATTTAAGTAAATCACAGATATCATCTTCTTTCATACCTGTACATAGTTAAATATATTTTATGTGAAGTTATTATTGATTAAAGAGAACTTATAAAAATTCACACTTACATGGATTTCGGACAAGCATATCAACAATGAGGGCATCTTCAATAGTATAAAAACCACGTACTACAAGACGAGCTAATTGTTTTAAACTACTAGGAACTTCTGTAACTAACCTTTCTTCAGAACTCATTTTCAAGCTGTATAAAAAATAAAATTGTATTATTTATTGTACTAATATAGTATAAACTATAATTGTATGTTGATGATTGTGAAATTTTCATATTTGTTTATAAATACTTTATAAAAACTTTAACAAAATAACGAATTTTGTATCTTTTACTAACTATAATCAAAAATAATAGATTGAAGTTTCTTTAATTTATGAAAAATGAACTATTTGTGCTTAAAAAAAATGTTTATTTACCTCTAATGTAATGTAGGTTACTTCTAACCTGACTGATAGTTACTGGTGCCAGTGCTTTTTTCTCATGAGTGTGTTTAAAATAATTTTATATTGATTTTCTAATTACATATCTACTTTAATTACACACTGGACTTTCAGGTTAAAAACTCCATCGCTCAAAACAGGATTAACCTATACAGCACCTGACAGAATACGTATGTACTACGTATATTGTGACGTCTGACATGAGCTGCATCAGCAGCAGCACGGCTGACGGCAACAACAGTCAACAAGGTCAGCAACAATGCTTGTTAGGGAGTATCGACACTAGGTCACTAGGGGTGCGTTTAAACGGCGCGTACCCGACCAATCACAGCTTGACTCGAGTGGAATGGAGTAAAACTAAAGAGTATTTAGTCCGCTGGAGTCAGCCTGTGATTAGTCGAGTACGCGCCGTTTGGACGCGCGTCATGACGCGTCCCTAGTGTAGATGCCTCCTTCAGAGTATACAGCGCCCTTTTGGTCTTCATTTAAATAATCATTTTTGGAAGCTTTTATGGTGGGTACAGCGAACGGGTACCAATGTACATACATACCATGGGTAGTTGGTACCAAACATTACATTGTATTTGATTATTCCTACGGCAAAACTTGAAAATAACAAAAAACGAGTTGTAAACTGTAATACAAAGTATATAAGGTATTAGTTATTTCTATAGGATTATAAATGCGCGCTACGTGCGCAAATGGATTTGACCAATGGGAGCAAATGGTGTGAAGTTAGCTCTAGTTTCACCAATAACATTTTTGAAAACGTTCTGAAGTTGGCACTAAAGCTTCAATTCGACTATAATCGTCATCAGCTTTATCATAATAATCATAATAAAGGATAAAGGAAAGGAGGAGAATAGTAAAAAGTTATTTATATTATTTTTTCCAAAATTTAAAACGCATAAAACATTTTTCAGTAACTTTTCAGTTTTTAAATATTTCTATATGAAAAAAAGTCTTTCAATAAATATTTATTATAATATTTTAACAAACTGTTGATCGTAGGGCTTTCTATTTTGTGATTTCTGATTTTCGTCATATGTTTTGACGATTTGACCTGGCTGTGTTCCGATTTTCCAAAATTCATTTTCATCATTGCTTTCCGAAATTTATTTTCATTTTCATCATCCATATGAGTTACTTAAAATTTTTAAGGGAACAGCTTACAGCACATCAAGTCATGTAACCGTAAAATTACTGTTCGATGACTGTCTTCAACGGTGAAGAACCGACAACGGTCATGAAAATGAATTTTGGAAAGCAGCCCACTGCCTATCTTATACAGTGAGATCACATTGCATGCCGTAAGTATACTTATGCCATATCGCCATATACCGTTAGAATAGTACATTACGCACCTAGTCTGGGAAGTAGGATATTATATGCGTATGTAAGTTACCAGCCGAGGCGAAGCCGAGGACAATTTATTTTAAGATATTCTAACAGTTTATGTAAACTTTACCAACTGTGCAAAGGAGTTTCAAAGCTTAATGGAATTGGAGTTATTTGTTTCGTAATTCAAACCTTTTTTATTAATCGGCAATAGGTAAATAAAAACAATAAAATTTCGGCACAAGTATCAATAAATACCGAATTTAAAATTTGATTTTTCCTGCCATATATATGCCACCGGTCAGTCTAGTTTGTCCTTCACTGCCACATGGCGCACTCCCTTTCTGCATTTAGCCTCACGTATCTGAGCCGGCCAGAGTCTGTCACCGACCACCCTTTATCACTCGAACATCTCGTTAGTAGATGGCCATCAGCAAATACATAGGTACCTACCGCTAATAAAGGTGCCTTTGTGTGAGAGTTAAATAATTGTTTTTATTTAATTAATTATTATGATTATTTCGATAAATTATTGGGAGTAGAAAATGTTGTTATTTTCAAGACAAGACAAGATTCTTTACATTCTTGACACCACAATCTTGATATTGTATCGAAAACTGTACATAAATATTGCATCGATTATTGTCTTGAATATTGACTTTAAGGCAAGACAATACAATATCAAGTTTAATCTTGCTATATCGTGCAGCCCTATTCATACACATTACTTACATACACCGAAAGTATGTTAATTTTATGACCATCATTCCGATTTTGATTTTGCCGTTATCTAACGCACTTTTTCCAATATAAGTATTCACTTAGAATATCAGTTTTAGATAAATTTTCAAACCACTAATACGCTGGAAAAAGTTGAAATTTATTTATTTCTTTAATGTAAATGGTAACAAATTAAAAAAAATAAAAATAAACATATACCAGCCCCTACAACTCTCATCACACTGGTGATAGAACATTTTTTTTATTATGTACATAATAAAATTTTCTAGCATTCCAACAAAGAATTGGAATACAATCATTTTGATTTAGGGAAATATTATTTCTAGCCATTCCGTTTTATGTTTTACAAAAAGAATCTTAATGAGGTTTCGCAAGTGAAGAACAAGCAGAATTCAAGTAAGAAGAAGAAAAGGAGGCAAAGAAGTTAGAACTAATAAGAGTGTTTGAGTATAAAAATTTTGGAATCTATTTTTGAACATAAAAACCAAATTATAAAGATTACTTTCTCCAATAAATAATAAATAAAAATAAATCATTTCCCAATCTCTTCACTATTGTGCTTGTTTTTCTCGTCCTTTAAATGGTCAATGTCTGTTCTAGTTTTATAGATAATTATCCCTTTATCAAAGACATTTCTTTATCATTTTCAGATGACACTGTAGAGTGGTGGAAGAATCATTATCAGAGTCAATAGCATTTCAATCTTTCTTTAGCCTTTAAATGCTCAAAAGTACCCTTATCTGTGATATTTATCTTTATTTTTGTTATCCCTTTAAACATCCCTTCAACATCAATTTGTCTATAATGCTTAAGAGTACCTTATCTACTCTTAATGACGTCTTTTCAAAGGTACTTTAAGTTCTTCCAAATATGCTTCAGAATGAGCTGATGTAGCCACATCGTGTGTGTTTTTGAAATCATCATTCATCACGTACCACGTTGGTCCAGCAAGGGAATTCCTCGCAGAATTCTAAAAATCTCTTGCGAAACTGTAGTAAGTAATAATCATTTGACTGATTCCCTAAATCACTGTCATTTCCGTTGTGTTGAGTTCAACATTTTGCTTCCCCCTATAGAGGAAGTTTTGTGATAGTAATTTTTTGAATTGTTGTACAAACATGTTATAATTGTTTTCTGAGGTGTTAGGAATCAAAATACATGGTTTTTGAAAAACTTCTGTATGGATGTGTATGTGTGTATGTGTGGTGTATACGCCTGGATCTTAGCTTCTACTCGGTCGATTTTAACCGGACAGGTCTCATTTTCTTTGTTTTTTTTTGTGTGATGGTGGGTCCAAAATCTGTTTTTTGATTGGGCCGATGCGTTTTTATTTTATTTCGCATTTTCGATTTTCTCAAAATTTATTTTTGCTTTTTTTAATAGATATTTAATAACAATTAAATTAACTTTTTCTGGTATTTTATGTTTTTTGTCTCCTATTCAAATGTTGATGAGAAGAATCGAATCGTCCAGCTGTCAATGTAGGTGAATAAATTTAAAGAGGTTGGCTACAGATATGAAAATGGTGTAACATCATTCCAAAAACTTGATATTCATTTTTCCTATAAGTGTACGAAATTTCAGATCGTTTGACAACTCGGTTATGGAATAATTCAACTTCAAAATTCAACTCATATACACGGGCTCTTATGGAAGTAAAACCATAACCTTACTAAAAACACAAGACACTTAGGATGCGATTCTTTAGAAAAGGTAAGAACGAACCAAAAAACTTCTAGCAATATAGCAAATGTACAGAAGAATGTTTATATCAAAGTTTGAACGCGATACACAACGTCGATTCTGAGTACTGCG
>UXGD01005086.1:0-15358 GCA_900474315.1 Torymus auratus
CGCAGTTTATGCTCCGTGTGCATGGAGCCTGCAGGAGTCTGACTCGATCTACAACAGGTGTAACTCGCACCGAGAGGGTAATAGATGATAAAAACTGCTTATTCGGAGAGCGATACGACGAACGTCCAGTCAACTTATCGGAGAGAGAGAGAGAGAGAGAGAGAGAGAGAGAGAGAGAGAGAGAGTCACAAAATTGATGTATCTCGCCGCGAGGAAGAAGAAGGGCATATCTCCGGGTCCCTCCGCATCCTTCAAAATCCTGACCACGTCCACCTACTACCCCCTTCAATATATAGATCCTATGCCCACGTGCATTTCCGAGTCTTTCCCGTCTATGTGACTCAAATCGCCACACACTAAACAGACACCGATACACTCATATTTGAGGTGAAATTCAACAAGGGTTAATTACTTTAAAAGTTCTCATACCCGTTTAGCCGTCATGAAATATTAAGTTTTGCACATATGAAAATTTTACACAAGACGTAAGAAACAGAGGGGTAAAGAGATAGGCGTAGAGACAGTGCCGCAGTGACATAGAAGTAGAGACAGAGACGTTGTGACATAGGCGTAGAGGCAGAGATCAAAAAACAGAGTCGAAGACGCAGTGTCATTCAGTGACAAAGACAGAGTGACAAAGAAGTAGAGAGAGGGTCCCCACTAAATTTAACATACTATATTCTAAATTACATTTAATATAATTTTGAAATTCTAATTGAGGGTTGACGAGCTGAGCGGGTAGGGGGTAACCCCCCTAGTATTATATTATATTTATATTCAAAGTGTCCGTAGAGACGATATATATATATATATTTAAATTCTCGACTGATGTCATGACTTTTGTTTAAAAACATTCGTCTCTACGGACACTTTGAATATAAATATAATATAATACTAGGGGGTTACACACACATATATATATATATATATATTTTTTTTTGACTGGTGATCCTGATGTGACCACCTACGAAGTCCTGCTCTGTAGTTTGATATGCTGAATGTCTTTGTTCCATATTTTTTTTTTTTTTTTTTGTCTCAGAGATTTTCTTTGCTCTTGATATTCTTTGGAACTTTTTCTATTACTATATTTTTATACGGTTCCATCTCATTTAATGCAGTCCATGATTTACAGTCTCCATCAGTCACCATAGCAGTGTATCGCATGTTATTTTTGAATACAGAACAAGACTAGATTCTCTTAGCTGCTTCTACTTCCATAGAACCGGAGGAACCAACAAAATTTATATTACAATCTCCTTTCTTTATATGTTCTGCATACCACTCATCAAACTCATCACTATCATTCTCAAATCTTTTCTTGCTACTGAGCACTGAGAACAATATTTTAAACAGATTTCAAAATCTACAACAACTTCATTCAAAATCTCATAACACTTCAATTTTTCATTTGACAAAAGCACTGTAATAGCTTTTGAGTTCCATTTATTACACCTCACATTTTTAAATAAATCTTCTAAACAAGAAATGTATGTAAACAGAAAATCACAATCCTTGGCAGGTATGTCTTCATTTTGTGGTTTTTTTTTTAACTTGTTGCACTTTCTGTCTGTTAGCGGCTATTGCTCTGTTTGCCAATACTTTTGTGGTTGGATGAGACTTATTTGGCTTACGCCACCGACTTGATAATAAATGCATCTTTTATTTATACAAAAACAATCTAATATAATACAAACTACGTACAACAATATTTTCAAATGTGTGTCAGTTGTAATCAAAATAAACATGAGCAGAACAATTCTTGAAATTCTCGAACGAGTATACATACGATCAACATTCGACTACGACTATACCTAACTACATAGATATTAAGTCCGCCGAACGAAAAGGGGAAAGAGGAACAACGAAAATACAGAAGGAAGAAGGGGTATATATAGATACTAGGCGGGGTATCCCCTACTCGCTCCGCTCGTCAACCCCCAATTAGAATTTTAAATTAATATTAAATGTAATCCCGAATATAAAATGTTAAATTTAGTCTGTGTTTCTATTTTTTCAATGAAATATCATTTTTCAATTTGGCATGACAGTAGTCTATAATACGTAAAGAATAGTATGTTACGTATCTTTGGAGGGAAAACTTGCCTATTTCCCGCCCTATTATAGTTCCGTGGTGCATATACTATTTTTCAACATACCCAGGCCTAAAATACCAGATGTGTCTTCGAGCTGAGACCGAAAATGATACTTCCAGTACAGGTTTGGTAAAAATAGATTTCCGTATCTATGTCTTGGTCTCTATATCTCTGTATATATGTCACGGTCTTTTTGTCTCTGTGTTTACGTCTCTGTCTCTACTTCTATCTCTCTACGTTTGTATCTCTACGTCTATGTCTCTACATCTCTGCCTTTACGCCTCCGACTCTACGGCTTTGTCTCTACGTCTCTTTATGTCTCTGTCTCTACGTTTGTGTCTCTTTATCTCTGTCTCTAATCAGTGTCTCTCGCTCTGTGTCTACTTCTTTGTATCTACTTCTTTGTATCTACGCCTCTGTTTCCACGCCTCTGTCTCTGCGTCTCTGTCTCTACGCTTATGTCTCTAGGCCTCTATCTCTACGTCTCTGTCTCTACGCCTCTGTTTCTACACATTTGTCACGAAGACACTGTTTCTACGCCTCTATATTTACGTCTCTGTTTCGACGTTTCTGTCTCTCCGACACTGTCTCTCCGACTCTTTTTCTACGTCTTTGTCTCTACGTCTCTGTCGCTATGTCTCCGTCTCAGTCTTTCTGAATCTTTCTCTACGTCTCTGATTCTAGCGCGTGTCTCTAATTCTATGTCTCTACGTCTATGCCTCATCGTCCCTGTCTTTACGTATCGGTCTTAATGTCTCTGTGTCTTCGACTCTGTCTCTGTGTCTTCGACTCTGTCTCTGTGTCTTCGACTCTGTCTCTATGTCTTTATTTCTACGCGTCTGCCTCTACATCTCTGTCTTTATAGCGTATACGCCCCTGTTTCAACGTTTCTAACTCTTACATATGTGTCTACTTCTGTATCATTACGTCTCTGTCTTTACACCCATTAAACATAATCTAGAATATAATATGTTATGTTTAGTGTGGTTTTTAATTTTTTCAAAGAAATTACATTGAGCATGAACTTTACGACAGTAGACATCGTCACTGTCTCTACGCTACTGACTCTAATCTATGTCTGTCTTTACGGCTCTGTCTTCACGTCATTGTTTTGACGCTTCTGTCTCTAATCACTGTCTCTACATCTCTATTTACTTCTTAGTGTATACGTTTCTGTCCCCACGCCTTTGTCTCTACGTTGGTGTCTCTAGGTCTCTGTCTCTGCGTCTCTGTCTCTACGTCTATTTCTCTACGCCACTGTCTCTACGCCTCTGTCTTTAGGTCTCTTTTTCGATATCTCTGTCTCTCCGTCTTTGTCTCTACGCATCTTTTTCTGCATCTTTGTCTCTACGTTTCTGACGATAATCTCTGTCTCTCCATTTCTGGCTTTACGTCTCACTCTCAACGTTTCTGTCTCTTCATCACTGTCTCTATGGCTCGTTCTCTCCGCTTATGTCTCTAGGTCTCTGTCTTTAACACCTCTGTATCTACGCCTTTGTCACTACGCCACTGTCTCTACGCCTCTGATTTTACATCTCTGTTTCGATGTTTCTGTCTCTCCGACTCTGTCTCTCCAAAAAGCGGATGGGGAGCATATAAGGAGCGGCGGGGTGAGCGGCTCAAAATTGTCACTTTTTAGGAGTAAAAAGGGCAGCGTATGGGGAGCATAGGTGGTGGGGAGCGGATATTTAATAAATTCAGTATTCAATAAATAATTTATTTTTTTATTGTATGGATAAACTGGGGGTGCATTCCGTTATTGCAGCCAGTAGCTGGCCAGTAACTTATGTCCTTGTCTAACAATATGAATAAAATGTGTTAAGTAAGGATAGAGTCTAGCCAGCTGCTAGCAGAAATAACGGAATGCACCCTAGGTAATTTGTGCCTAAATGTCAAATTACATCTAACGTTTCGTCTCAGCGTTCCAGGTCGCCAATGACTCTCTCTCTCTCTCTCTCTCTCTCTCTCTCTCTCTTCATAAACTCACCACATTAAGAATCCAAGGACGTAGAACGACGTATCTCGGCTCCAGAGTAAATAAGACATATCTCGGCGTGAGGACAAAGAACGACGTTTCTTGGCGCAGGATTCTTAATCTTAGCAGCGGTGCTCTCGTCGCGTCGCATTCCTCGGCGCCCGCGTTGGCCAAGCTCGTGTATGTACACAGCGTTGCTGCTACATACTCACACGGCTTTTTCCCTTTTTCGAGGATTCGGCAACGCAGTGGGAAGGAGAGAGCGCGAGAGATGCGAAGACGCACACGCATAGACACCTAGACAATGTTATCGGCGGAGAGGGGAGAGCGCGTCTAATTGCCGGCGACAATTAGGGAGTCTTGGCTGAGTAGCCAACGCGCGAGCAAGCTCTTCACCTACAAGCGTCATGCTCCTGGGGAGCAAGCGAGACTGCGAGAGAGAAGAGACGCCTGCGAGCCACGCCATCACCTAGCCAGCTCTGCTGGCCTGCTGCCTCGCACCGCCAGCTCCGCACCTTCGTCACCATCGTCAGCCAGACCGCCGGTCATACGACCCGACCGGCGAGGCACGCGTCGAGAGACGCGTCGTGGCAGAGGCACCGTCGACAGCAGCCGACCAACGCAGCTCTCTCCAAGTAAAGGCGAGTACGAGTAATAACCAGCCTAATAGTGGCCCGCGCGTGTGTATAGAGAGACAGAGGTTGCATCATCGCTGAGCGCCGAGTAATCGGTAGCGCATGATGATCATCCTGGAAAAGGGAGCGAGGATTGACTCGCCGTTGAGCGCCGAGAAATCGGCAGCGCACGGCTATCATCCTCGTCTAGAGAGCGAGTCCGTGGACTCTGATAACGAGATCGCGCAGCGTTGCGCGCGGCATCGTAATGAGTTGTCGTTTTCATTGTCGTGTTTAATGTGTGATATTGTTGGGAGTTAATAAAGAGAGAGTCAATGGTGACTGATGATTTGTCATTTACGAGAACACCTTTTCCTAACATTCCCCTCAGCACAGGGGTCGGCCTCCCACCGATCCCGCGGCAGTTGGAGAGTCAGCCTCCAGGCCCTGCGAAATAAATAAGTTGTGCGCTGTACTTGGGACAGGTAAAAAGTACAACGTTACAGTTTAGAGTACAATACAGTGTAACTTGAATTCATTCTGGTCAAACTGTAAACAATTACATGCTGCTTCGTATATCTTAATTATTTCATAATATAAGCCTCGATGGGTCGTAGACGAATATTTAAGAAGTAAGATGAGATGTCAAACATTAAAATCAAATGAAAAATAAAAAATTGGTAAGACGCGAAAGTAAATTTTTACTTATTGAACAATATCTACGTCTTCGATTAACAATTTTTTATAACACTATTTTTTTCGGTTTCCAAAGTATTTGTCTTTCACATAAGTGTGTACTTACATTATTATATTTCAATAATTTATGTCATTTCAATTAAATAGTAAACCCATTTTAATATCACGACAACCCTCATAAAAGACATGTAGTTTCCGGACCTCCATGGCACCAAAATCAAATAAATAAAGAAAACGTAGAAAATTTGAAGAAGTCGGATTCAGAAAAAAAACGAAAATATAAAAGCAAGAAGAATGAAGAAAAACAAGTGAACTGAATAATAGAAAAATAGAGGATCAAAAATTTTTAAAAGAACAAAAAGTTTTAGTAAAAGAGAAAAATTAGAATTTTACATTGACAATCTGCTATGCTGAAAATTTGTAGTAGTTTATCCTAATGCTAATGGAATTAATACAGGAGTTTTTATAACTAATAAAAAACTATTCTATGTGAAGGAAACTGTACTCAAGGGACTACTCCTATACGGCAAAATTAAGGAAATTACGGCGCGGTAGATCGGTTCTGTTCAGCTGGTTCCACGATGTTACCCCTTTGCGGCCAGGAAGTTAATCGCCGAGCACTCTGTCGTCCTTCTCGCCGATGTCTCGATTGTCGCTGTCGTGGGCAACTCTGTATGGCTTATGTAGGGTCACCTCATAGGAGAGCTGCAACCAAAAGCTTAGTTTGTTGTGTCTTCTGTCTTTCCCTCCATCATTGAGTCGAGTCGAATTCTTCCGTTTCTATCGAAATAGGAATTTTCTATACTATTTCAAGTTCAATAATTTTACTAGAGATTATTCTAAATTTTCGACTTGATATAATAAGAAAAATTGCAAAGATGAGAAAGGTATCTTATAAGGTATTACAAATCTGATACGTATAAATGAAGAGAGAAATATAAAATTAGACCAAGTTAAATAATTAAGTAAATTTTAATTAGCTTGCGAGAGCAGTTAAGGGGATTCCATTGTCGTACCATTACCGACCGAGCAACTGACACAGTTTGAAGCTTATTAAAAATAAAATACGTAGAATCACAAAAACTCAAGAGCACATTGCCCTGTGGTTTTGAACGTTCTATCATCCAATAAAAGTTTGAAATCGAAAAATCAAGTAGTTTTCGCAAAAACCACTTGATATTTTGACTTCAAACTTTTATTGGATGATAGAACGTTCAAAACCACAGGGCAATGTGCTCTTGAGTTTTTGTGATTCTATGAATTTTATTTTTAACAAGTTTTAAACTGTGTCAATTGCTCAGTCGGTAATGGTACGGCTATGACATTCCCTTAAGCAAACTGTATTTAGGCATTACTTCTGTCTAGGTTTGAGACTAAAAGTTCATTTTAGGTTTATAATTAAAATTATTTAATGCAAGGTTTTTACTTAAATACGTTTATTAATAGGCAGTCAAAGTTATACATTGTTTTTTCTTTCCTAGTCTGCATATAGTACAATCCTTAGTATTAAATGTTCCTTGCATTTAAATGAGAATGTCAGCTTTCCGAGACAGGAATGTTATTTCAGGAACGCGGTATTTTTGATAAATTGCACGCGGAAGTAAACAAAACACATCAAACAATTATGGTGTAGGCGAATATCGCCTGTTAAACACCAAATTCATCACGAGTCTTCATTTTTATTATAAATACGAATTATTGCTCAAAAGTGCGCGTCTGTTAAAGCTTGTGCGTTTCAAGTTGCGGAAGACTCGTTGAGTAACAATGGAAATTCCAGTTTTATTTGCTTACGATAATTCGAGACAGCTCGCATGATCAGCAGCAATGTGCGTTTGAGAAGCAAACGGCAACTGACAAATCATTTTAAAAGGATGAATCATTATTTACAAATAGAAACTATTTCACTTCGCCGCTCACACGGACTCCGCAGAGTAAATGAAATGCGTAAAATGAAAGAATATAAACATAAACATTTAGAATGTTATGAGTAATGCCCTACTGTAGGTATGAGGCTAGAAAAAAATCTTATCGCGTTTTAAAATATTCGACAAGAATGAAAAGTCTAAGAGATATATCAGCAGAAAAATCGATCGGCAAATTCACGCTTGTAGTAAACTTTTTTAGTAAACTTTTGAATAGCGAATAGCTTACCATTACTTTTGTACCCTGTAATAGTCAACTATCTACAATTTACAATTCACAACCAAGCTAATCGAGTTCACTATAAGAATCCGTACACGTGAATTTACAATTCGATACTCCATAAGAAACGATAATTCAACAAAAACCGCGATGTTTCGTTAATAAATCGTAAAAAACTCGTCTCATCGTTAAAAAAAAAAAATTATCAAAGTTAAATAAGGAGTCGATTAACTTGTTTAACTTGTAATTTTAAAAAATGCATAATGTTATATAAATAAATTTTGTGCGCGTCGATCACACTCGCGCACGTTTAATCCGATGGTTCATTCGTTCATGTTTTTTTGCTTTTATGAAAGACTCCTCTTAATCGGCCTTGCGCGACCTGCGCTTGCGGACGTTGGGGCTGTTGGGTGACGACTTGCTCTCCTTGTCGGTCTTGTCGTTCTCCGACTTCTCCTCGGACTCACTGTCCTCCTCGTCGACGAGGTCGTCCTTGACGCTCTCTACAAGATCATCCTCGTCCCTCGAGGTCTTTTCGGCCATAAAGCCACCGCTCTCACTCTTCGGCTTCTTCTTCACCTGGAATAACGGGTCCTTCGGCGGGTAGATAAAGTCAATGATGCAAACGATCACCTGTAAATTACCGGAACGTGAAAAACTCGGTTTGTGAATTTTATTGATATAAAATATCAATATGTTTTCAAAAATAATTAGATTGTTAAACTCACCAGACCCAGAATAGCTCCTAAGACTATTGTTGCAATAGCAAAAATGAGATAACTTCCCCAAGTAGGCAATCCAAAATCTTCCATTAACTTATTATGAATTCCCTGTAAACAAAATTTCAATAAAATTAGAAGAGATAAAAATTATCAGAATTTTGTTATAGATTAGATAAAATATTTAACTTTCAAGTATATATTTTATTTATTTCTTTGTAGTAGTGTTTTTGTAATAAATCACATTATATGTATTAAAATATAAATAAATGTACTTTTTTAATTACAGTAATTAATTTAAAATGAGTAAATAAATGAATAAAGAAATTATTAGATAAAAAAAATTAAACAAAATACAAATACCTTCCAACTCACCCTCAATATTTGAGACATTCTGAAGAATTGACTAACAACAGACATTTGTATTGACGTTGGGCTCTTCCAGCTAGAAACTGGCTCCACTTTCATCCAGGTTTTTTTTGAGACAATTTCCACCAGGGAGTCTTTGTCTCTTGGACTTTTGTACTGACGGAAGACTCCATCCTTAACACTGAAAATACAAGAATGATTAAAAATATCTTCTATATATAAACTTTTTGATGAAACTAAAAATAGAAACTTACTGGTATATTGTTGGCAGTGCTGTGACCATAAAACGGCCACTGAGTCCAGGTGCATCTGTAACATCAACTTTGCCGACATTGATACCAAGTTCTTTCTTCTGGAAGGCTAGGCTTTTCCAAATTGGCTCTAGCGCTTTGCATGCTGGGCACCATGGTGCATAGCTAAAACATGAAAAAAATAAAAAGTTAAGTAAGTGCACACTTCTTTTTTCTGTACAAGTTAAATTATTTATTTATTCAGGGCCATTAGTTTATTTTATTAGTAAATTTAAAAATATCTATCAGAATAAGTAGTTTAGCCTAAAAAAAAGATACTTTTGAATTATTATTAGATCAGTGATGATATATAGATCAATGTATGCTAGGAAAATTAAACTATTTCAAATTGCTCCAAAATAAATTAATGCCATTAGTATCTGCAATTTGTAAATGCACCATTAATGAACATGCCTTTAAGTGCTTTACTGCATTATTCAGTGTTTCTTCCAAGAATCAGTGAATTATGTGCATTCAGCCACTTATTTGATACCAATTATCTAAAGAAAATTAAACCACTCTCTTGAATAACATGTAGGATGCAATCCATATTTTTACGATAATCAAACTCGATAATTCTGTCCCAATACTAAAAAAAAAACAGAATTCACATTGACCAAATAAAGCTTGCTTACCAATCGAAAAAAAAAAAAAAAAAAGAATAACCTCGCAGTCAACACAATAGGATATTGCACTCCTCATTGAAATCCAGCTCGAGATCTGAACGGGAAATTACTCGACCAATTAACATTTCCGATTTTTCAATTAGCAACGTAGGGGCGGGTTACCGCGGAAATTCCTTTCTAAAAATACCTCGCAATATCCCCGAAATGTAAACAATCACCTATGAGTCTATAGTGTTCGCCAAATCGCCACCCTCGACAGAGCCCCACGTATACACACACGCACCTATTCAGACCTTGCTCCAAAACCCCAACAAAATTTTTTTAAAAAATTAACAGAAAAATCACTTACAACTCGACCATCCACTCGCCCGAGAGCATGCGATTCCAGTTATCCTCGTCGAGGATGTCGACATAGTCGGTCTTCTGGACGGCTGCGAAGGTGACGGCGACGACGAGCCCGAGGACGACCACCGCTACGCGCGACATGGCTATCACTCTTTTCTCTCTCTCACACACGCGTAGCTCCTATTCTCTCTTTTTCTTGCGTAGCTACTGGTGTGGCTGTTACACTGAGGGGGAACACGACGGGTGGATGCGGGCACGGAAGCCGATTTTCCTCTCCTACACGGACCAATAATCGCCGGTGTCGTGGCCAGGCAGCAGCAACAGCAGCGCGCGAGACGCATATATGTAGGTATACACACAAGATGAGATCACGGACCGCGGGACCGGCCACTTCGTCAAAACTACACGGTTGCCACGTTTCGCCTCGCGCGCCAACAAGCAATATGCGCGAAGAAAGACACATATAAGTAATAGATGATAAGATGAGATGGAAACAAGATGAGGAGCGCGGTTTTGTTTTATTCTTTTGAATGAGCACTAGTTCTGGTACACTCGTATCTAACCTAACAAAATTCGTATAAATCTTAGTATTTTGGTTTCATTCGTAAAAATATTCTGTGCTTAGTTAGAGAAGGCGTTTATCAATACCGGATTTCATCCCGTTATAAAGTGTACATCATCTTTTTGTAGATGAGGAACATTAACAATAGATGACGAGATACAATTTTAAAAGGGAATTAAATAGTAAAAAACATGTTTCGTTTGCTAGGATTACTATACTCTTACAATGACATTTTATTCATTTGTGCATAACTTTTACAAAATCTTAAAAACTATATATAACGTTTTTTGTTCTAAAGATAAAAATATAAACAGCAATTATTTTATGAACAGGTTATTTTAATAAATTAATGTTTAAAAAACTGTCTATTAATAATAACATTTTTAGATAAGAAAAAATACCTAAAATTATAATAATACTAAGAATACTAAAATCTATCTTACAATATTAAATTAAGCCTTTTCATACAATTTCTCAAAAACACCTTGGATAGCTGTTTTTAATTTATAAAGTACAACTGAAGGACTGTTATTGATACATGAAGTTGTCTTTGCTAAGGCACTTGACAATTTTCTAACAGTTTCTTGATCACACTTTAAATTATCATAATCTTCTACAACAGATCTTACTAAATCAGCTTCAATATCCATAAACGAAACCTCTTTTGGACCAACAGTTGATAAAAACTCACGTGGTTTTTTCTGTTAAAATATAATAAGTATATTACAGCTTCTATATATTAGTTCAGTTTTAATATTACAGTAAAGTATTAAAAAAAAGAAAAAAACACTCATTTTTACCTGCAATAAATTATATAGTTCTGTTATTGTAGGCCAATTTTTTTTACAAGGAGGGCAATCACAAATAAAATTAAATCCTTCTTTTAACATTTTTTGTCTCATTGGTTTTTGCATTGTGAAGTATGGCTCGTGATAGGAAATGAAAATCTAAAAATCAATATAATAATTGATGAATAATGATATTTACTTCATTCCATAGTTTTGATAAATCATTACCTGGCAATTTTTTTTTATTGGTTCAATACTGTAAACAATGAACTTTTGTTTTGTTGTAACAATATTTTTTACATTTGGGTTACAACTATGATTGATCAAGCTATTAATTGTTGTAATGCAGAAGCCTCTATTGCAACAGTGAGAAGTGTGACAGGAATAATTATCTTTGGAATATTTACACGTATGGGGATCATCACCAGGAAGCTGTTGGCAATTTTTATCACTTATTTTATGAAGTCTTAAAATCAATGATCCAATAAATACTACTTGTTTTTTCTTCAGTAATTCTTCCATATTATTAATTTTTGAAATATTTTCAAAAAAAGATGTATATTTTACTAATAAAATTAGAATAAATACACTGTTCATAGTGTATATTGGTAAACGTTCTGCACAAACATCACCATTTAATGTATATACTGTTGCTAAACCTAAATGTCTTAACATGCCATTTTTCTTAAATCCTTTAATACTTAGATCTAAAAAATAAACAAATCAATTTTATTATCTATTATAATTTTTATTTAAATTAGATAATATCTAAAAATATACAAATATAGTTTACCTGTACAGCTATCAACGGCTTTTAATTCACTTTTTAAATTATTAATTCCACTAGCTTCTCTTGTACCTATAATTATCTGTCTAACTGTAAGCATAACATAATGTATTTGCCTCATTACATGTTTTTGTTCTAAAAGGTGTGCAATAATAATGCATTCAATATCATGATACTTTTCCCAGGCTTCATTTTTACATTTTTCTGAACAGAACATACACCAATGGCAATAGTCACATGGTACAGTTGACCATGAAGTTGCTAAACAATGTCCACAGTAGTTATAAAAATTTATGTGATTAATAACTTTTATACTAGAATTCTCAACATAAATAATTTCTCCAGCTCCAAAATCTCTTTTGGTAGTCAAGTATCTTCCATACTTTTCATTATGTCTGATAGAAATAGAGTCAAAGGGATTTCCACTTTCTTTTTGTAATAAGATTTTCATGTGTTCTGGAACTTCATCTTTCTCCTGACGTTTAGAAGTTTCAACATTTTTTAATAATTTTTTGGCTAAACTCATGGTTTTATTTAAATTTTGTTTAGTTTTATCATCTAGACATTCAATGTTTTTGACAAAAATTTCTGTTTGAGCACATACATCATTACATTCAGGCAAACCTTGGTATGCCAAACACTCAATTTTACGACACAGCAATTTTATTTTGTAACTATCTGATTTGTTAATTTCTAATGCCCTATCGATGTCAAGAATGCTTTCTTTGTACTTCTCTATGCGATGAAGTAATGCAGATCGATTTCCGTATGCAAGTGCTAGTTCTTCAGAGTTAGGTTTTGCAAATGCAATACTTTGGGAATAAGCTTTATAAACTTCTTCTCTGTCAAGGGGATTAGTACCAACTTTTTTGTATAATTCATTTCCATCATTTCTTAATTTTATCGATTTTTCTGAACTTTTCATCAAAGGATGCTCATCTTTGTTTAGTAAGAAGCTTTTAGAACTTTCCAAAAGCAATTCATTTATAATCATTTGTCTCTCGACATCCATCGTGAGACTTTATTGAGACGATCTAGGTGAAGACAACCAAACACATGAATTACGAAAGTAATGAAATTTGGGTGCGACTTTTATCGACAGACTGACGCACGGCCATTGTTTACAATGTATGTACATGCAACTATTTGAAATCATACCTACACCATTCCATACCTATATAGTGGATGGCGGCTTATTTTATTCCGCATTTACTGCGCACGCGTAAAAAATGGCATCATCCCCGCGGTAAAAATTGAATCACATGTCAGAATTAAAAAAGAAAAAAAAGAAAAAGATATACAGGAAAAAATGAATTGTTTTCTTTTACAATCAAGTGAAGATCTTGGCTTATTCGAAATACGTTGCGCTGAAGTTATAAAGTAGTTATTTCCTCAATGTATCGATTTTAAAACATCTTAAATATAATATAATGAATGAATTATTAAACTTGAAATTATACCTATGTGTTATTTGCCAAAAAGGGAAGACAAAAAAATGATAAGAAAGACAATAATATAAGTTAAGTAGTAGAAATAACGCCCAACCGAACGCGCAACTACAGTATACTATAACAGCTTACACTGAACGTTGAACGTATCTCAACTATATGTACTCCGAAAATATTCATTGAATCGAAATCCGACCATTATTGCTTCAAAGTATACATTAAGATATAAACATATTAACGTTAATCAAGTTTCGATGATTCGATTCTTATTCAATTCAATTTCATACATTTTTTTGTTAACTCTTATTATTTGGCATAAAAACTTGAAGTGGTTCATTTGTAAATGATCGATGCCATAAATTTCTCGCTTATAGCATTGGCCACAAACTCACACTCCAAGAATGATTTTTTTGACACTTCATGTGCAAAGCAAGCTTATCTAGATAAAAAAGCATGTGCTAAATCAAGCTTTGTAAACGTCGTATTAAAAAATACGATTTGATGCGCGAGCAAGAAGGTGATTTTAATTTTGTGTGTGACCTTTTCACGTTTCACCCTCGGTTCGCAGAGTTCGCTTCCGCGCAAACGTGCCCACGAGGATAAAATCACTTATCCCGCGTGAAAATGATGTATTAGACCGTTATACGAATTTTTTTGGCACGGATGCGGGTGGGTGGATGTGGGTTGATGTGGGTGTCTTCTTATTGAACCCAGAGACCCAGAGACCCAGCCCGGAGAATCAAAAATTTTAATATAATAGAGAATAGAGGATATAAAGGATTTAGTTGGCGCGGGTATGCGTGGGTGGATGTGGGTTGATGTGGGTGTCTGTTTATTGAACCCAGAGACCCGGAGACCCAGCCCGGAGAATAAAAAAATTTAATATAATAGAGGATAGAGGATATAAAGGATTTTTTTTTGGCGCGGGTGTGGATGGGTGGCTGTGGGTGTCTTTTTATTGAACCCGGAGACGGTAGATCCGGAGACCCAGACCCGGAGACCCAACCCGGAGAATCAAAAATTTTAATATAATAGAGGATTTTTTTGGCGCGGGTGTGCGTGGGTGGATGTGGGATAATTTTTGGAAATTGTATATTTTTTGTTTAAAGAAGTATCAGCTCACATGTTCTATTCTCATGTGAAATATTCGGTGCATATTGTGTTGCGCGTACCAGTGAAATGAAAAGTGGCTTATTACCTCTTATTTCAGTGGCCACATAAATATTTGTATTTATCTTATCAGAAGATATGCTTGTTTAAACATTGCAGAAAAATTTAGGTGGCAATTCTGTGAACTCAAATCATTGTCGATGAAAATACGACTTCATACTAGTATTTTGCTGAAGAATTTTATTTTGATTCTTCCGCTTCGTTTTTATTTGAATTTGGTTCAACTTTCTCCCCTTCCCGTAAGTCCTGATGGTGGCCGAGTCGTGACAGGAGTTTCTCCAAAGCTCGCGGAGCGGATCAATACTCGCAAGTTTCGGGGAAAAAGTCGAGCTGACGAAATTTTCAAAATTTAAATAAAAAAAAAAAAAGAAAAAGTGCGCGACATTGCAGACGTTATATTTTTAATTCATATAAAAATAATTATACCACTTAATAAGTTAGCTCAAAAAGATGAAGTAAAATATCCTCAAATTTGAGAGGGACACGCTAATTCACGTTAAAAAACGAAATTTAGAAAAAAAATTGAACCAAAAAGGGCAAGGCCTGTCAGTGTTGGGCAAACGATTGCAGAAGTGTCACGACCTATCGAACGACGCAAGCGCACCGTGGCAAACGACGGAGCTGAGACGAAACTCTCTGCTACAGCAGCCGCTGACTGCCGCGGCGGTCGTATAAGCCGGGTTGCGCTTCTACTTATGATATCTTCGTTAGTAGCGTCTACTTCTAATCTAACC
>UXGD01005087.1:0-15356 GCA_900474315.1 Torymus auratus
CAACCACACGAGGTCAAAAGGCCCACTAAGCCCTAGGTGCACACCATATTTTTTGTGACTCATGTATTGATTTTCGGGGGTTTTGTGCGTAAAAAACACGGCTAAATTGATTGTTGCTTTATACGACAACGAAATACTTGAAGTAACAAAAAATAAAAAATCTTGTTCACAATAATAAAAAATCCGCCACAAATTTGTGCGAAAGTGAAGATGTTCATTTTCCAATAAAAATAGTATACTGGATCTATTTCTGAATAAAAAAAGTTATAAAAAACATGCATTTACAAATTTATAGTGGATTAAGTTTAATTTTTGCGATTTTACGAAATTTTAGAGTAGCCAGTGCAAAAGGCGGGCGCACATGCACTCTGTAGCCCGCCGGGAAAATATAGTACTTTTTATTCGATCGGTCAAAAAAAGTCACTTTAGGACCTGTTTTTAGGTCCAAAAACGACGAAAATCGTACATGCGTTACAAAAACGATATTTCGATTCAAAATATAAATTATATATAATTTTTTTATTGTATTTTTAGTATATTGTTTTTTTATATACAAAGCATTGAACTTACTTATTAAGCAATTTATAACTTATATATTGTCAGCTGAGACGAAAACTGGGACAACTCGGCTGAGCGTTAAAAAATGAGACAATTGTGGGCTTTTTTCATTTACATTTTAGTTAATACAGTAGTTTTTTGAAGCACGCATAAAACCAATATTTAAAATTTTATAAACAAAATAAAAGATTTATTCTTCAACTAGTTTAGGATTCGCTTAATAAATTTTAAGTCTGTTATGTAAATCAACTAAATTAAGGTAAAACTGATGATTTTAAGAATCAAATGTTTTATGTATTGTAATATTTTTCGGATTTATTCATTTATTTTGTAATTTGAATGGACGGGTTGCTGTCTAACAATTATTGTCTATACCAAGGGCTGGAAGTGGGCTTTTTTAGACCGAGTGTGGAAGATCAAACTTAATTTCTTAGATATTATGCAGTTTTAGAGCTGCGGACGGAAAAGTGAGCTTTTCTGCCCGCTGGAAAAAAAGAGCCCGTCGGTCAGAAAATAGTATACATTACGTAACAAGTGCTCGCTACACTCGGGCGACAAAGACGACTTGTGTGAGAATAATGAGCCACGCGCATTCGTTGCATATAATATTTTTCTAAACATGTGCCCAAATCGATTTTCTCTTCCTATGTTGCGTACGCAGAGTGCGGGTTTCATGCATTTTTAACTCACAGTGTGCAAAGCACTCACTTTGCACACTGAGTTGAGAATGCGGGAAACCTACACTTTGCGTACGCTAAATAGACATAGAAAATCGAGATTTGTTCATTTAGTTCAGAAAAAACACCTACGTCTCGCGTTTAGGCCAATAAAATGCGAAAATCGTGCGTGTATTACAAAAAAGGAGTTCCACGTAAGAAACACAAAGATTATAGTTATATTCGTAAAACAATAAACCAAATTAACAAGATCTCATATCAAATATTCTGTAGAATCCGTGTGAAATCATTTATACATATGTTTACATAAAGACCTACTTTAAAAAATAAAATCGGAAATAGAAGTTCGAAATTGATTACTAAAAACCTAATGGAAAAAGAAGCTTGTTAATTGTTTCCTTTCTTAATGCGTGCCGAATTGTCCACTTTTTTCTCTCAGCCGACGATATCACAGGGAAGGAAAGTACAAAAAAGCGTTAGAAATGATCTTGGATGCAAAGATTTTTTAATTCTAAATTTAAGTTGGTTATATATTAAAAACCAGAAGGTTTGTTCACAATTTTAAAATAGTTATCGATTAACAAAAAAGTTAAATAATTAAACCGCTGATTGCATTGAGAAATAGTTTCTTGATGATAAATAATAAATTCACATATGAAATATACAATAAGTTAATCTATAATGACCATTTCTATTTCTATAAAAATAAGTTAATCAATAATAGTATATTGTGTACCTAGGGTGTGAAGTGGGTCATTATAAACCGAGTGTGGAGTTTGCAGTACAAGTCGTAGGTGAGCGAACCGAAGACGAATACTGAAAACACACGAGGTCAAATGGCCCACTAAGCCCTAGGTGCACACAATATTTTTTGTGACTCATGTATTAATTTTCGGCATTTTTGAACCTAAAAAGCAAGGCTAAAATTGTTAACAATAATCAAAACTCCACCATAAATTTGTGCGAATGTGAAGATGTTCATTTTCCAATAACGGTCCAAAAAGACTCACTTTATGACCTCTTTTTAGGTCGGAAAACGGCGAAAATTGTGCATGTGTTACAAAAAGACCATTTCTATGTTCTACCACCATTTTCATCATTTATTCAAAATAGTACCACAAATTTATCTTATTAATTTTCTCATACTTTTATGACTCTTAAAATTATAAATACAAAATTTATAATACAAAAGGCTATAAATAAATAAATAAATAAAGTGTAATATTAGACGTCTAAATATTTAACAAAATTTGAAATACACGAAATAATATTGAAATATTATTCACAGCAATCTGCCACTACCGTCGAATGATCCGTCGAATGTACCAGATCCGTACGTAAAACTTTATCTGCTCCCTGATCGCCATAAGGATACAAAACGCAAAACGGCTGTTATGAAGGACAATTGTAATCCAATTTTCGATGAGCAATTTGAATACATAGTGTCCCAAGGCGATATCAACAGTCGAATTTTAGAGATATCAGTTTGCACACAAAAGGGCTGGCTCTCTACTAGCAGTAATTGTATGGGCCAAATACTTATTAATTTGTCTGAGCTGGACTTCACTCAGGCCGTCACCAGCTGGTACGATCTACAACCGGAATCAAAAGACTAGAAGCGAAAGAAACTAATAAGGAGGCAGTACTGGTATCTTTGTAATTCGTGCCTCCCTCGACAATCTACTAAACAAATTCAAGTGGATTGTTTGATTCAACGAACGAAATATTTTGTTGTTTAAATCCAAAACATCGATTACTTACGGTTATTATCAAACCAACAATTTTAATTTATTTGATTAGAAATCTATTTAAACCAGTTTTTTCTTTTTTCATATAAATATGGTTGTACGAGATGTTTTTTGGGACTGTTTAAAGTATTTTAAAGATTTCATAGATAAACAAATTAAATGAATCTCAATTATGAATCATTAGATCTAAAATTAAAAGAATTGAGCGTCTATAAACAATTAAGTTTTTGAAAAGATCTTTTTTATTATGTTGTAAATTATAAATATATATTATGATTGGTCATCTATGAATCTTTTACAAGTTTTGATTTAAAAAATATTTCAAATATTGAGTAAGGTCCATCTTTCATCTCCTTGCTAGAGAGATTAAGCATGTTAACAGGTGCTAATATTGAAGTCATTTGGTAATAAAACTAAAACATAAGTTTTTAATCTAAGATGACTGACAACAAATTTTATTATAATCTCAATCATTGTTAGAATTTTATTTCGACAAGTGCTGTGCATTTCTGAAACGCCTCCCTAAAATATAATACTTATACTCAAGTTTTTGTAGGATATGCATAATAATGCAAAATTTATATGAAAACGCGGAGCGTTTTGTTACTTATTTGATTTATAAATTAAATCAGCGTTACAAAGTTTAACACGAATTTATGAATTATTGCGCCATTAAATGAATTAATTGATGCTATTCGAACTACATTACACTAACTAGCTGCGTAATTTTTTGTACTATTCTTTGTAGTTTATTTTCATAATTTTTATTGTAATTCACATGGAAACATGAAATACATTTGTAATCATTTTTTACAGAATATGACATCTTTAAAAAAAAAAAAAAAAATTATGAGGGCATAGATTTTAGCCACTTAAATAGTGCAGCAAGAGCTACGCAACTAGGGTGTAAGTGGCTCCTTTAGATAAATGCATTAACACTATTGCGAGACTAATATGAGTGCATTATATTTATACAAAACTTTTTGCTACACTCTATCTATGTACAAAGTAAAAAGCGATATGAATGAAGTAATAAACGTCATTTTTTATGTTAAATTGTTTGTTAAAATTCTTTTCGTAATATACCTTAATAGTTTTATAGTCTAGATATATATAAGAATGATAATGAAAGCCTTCAAATTCAGCTATTGATTTTACACCCCGTGAAACTCTCATGGTTTAAGAAAGCATTCCCCATTACCAAGGAAACGTCAGTAAATAGTTTCTCTTTTATAGGCTCCTTCTTTAGTTCTCTTTCTGTCAGATTTCTATACATATCTACATGTTTTGATTTCTGAACAAATTCGTGAATACATCGAACATTCTGAAAATTTTACTTAGTTTTTCGAAATATAATAGTGTTGTTGCAACAATGCACAAAACTCTACAACTTCCTCCGCTTCCTGGATTTAATTTCGACCATAATGTAAGTCTATATAATTTAAATTTATCATTTTCATTGTCATTTCAAATATTTTATCTCAGCAATTCGGTACTTTTATTGTCTATATTCTATAAATAGAAATTTGTTGATTTGGTTATGTATACCAAATGAAAGATTTTTGGTTATAAATTTTCTTATGCTGTTTTTGTTATTGTTTTTGAGTTTTATTATTAACAAGTATAAATACAAAATTAAATTTTTGTTTCTTAATAGAAAGTAGATAAATTATTATGAAATAAATCTTAATATTCAGAATATAAAAAACACTTATTGCACTTAATACGATAATTTTGGCAATTTAAGTGTCATAATAAAGACGATTAAGCATAATTACAAAATTTATGCATCGTAAATTTTCTCTCACATTCCCTCGCACACGTTGGCGCGATAAAAGCTCTATTTAAGACTTGAACGCGATTCATTCGTATCTCACGGCGAGCGAACAATGGCCGGAGGCCCAGAAGAAATTATCGACGCAGCATTTTGGGCGTAATCCTTGATTTGTAGATCGGCCGTACAAGGTTCAACAGGTCCCAGATGTTCGACAAGATCCACGGGGACGTGTATTACCTGGCGGAGAAGCCCAAGGCATCGAAGCACAGCCGCTATCCGGCGATTTATGCCTGGGGCGAGGAATCGCCCAGCCCTACCTGGCTCACTCTGGACGGCCAGGTCTGCAAATTCCGTAACGTTCTCTTTATTACCAGACTTATTCCTGTAGAAATTACTTTGTTGTTAATTAACTGTATCAAAATTAATTTTCTTTAAGCCTAATACTTAATATAAGTTTTGCAGTATAAATTACAAAAAATATTTTAATTAAGTCTGAGTAACATGACCATTTTCTACTTGCATAAGTAGTAATAAGTATTACTTTTTCATTCTGACAAAAAAAAATTTAGTTCAAGTGCGGCTGTACTTTACATTATTCTTTATTCAATATAATATACATTATTTCTTTTTAACTTTGAAAATACTGAGTTTTGAACAATATTCAATATAATAGCTTTAAAATGCACATATTCTAATTTGGGTACTTTCTTGTGCTGACAATATAACAAAATCGGAATTTTCTTTGAAATGGATAATGGTTTTTGTGCTGATTTTTTAATCGACTTAATTATTGTTTTCACGGAGATATCTCGTAAGTGTAAATGGTGTGTACACGAAAAGTATAAAATATAGTACTGATAGTTAAATTATATTTTAATTTAAGAATTTTGAACATCAAATTAACAAATTAAGTAATTAATATAGTAATCAAATAAAAGTAGGAAAACCAACAATTATTGTTCGAACACTTCACTTTGTAAAAAGCATTATGATTCTTAAATTAATTTTTATTTTTTAATGAATGTCCTTTAAAATTTTATTTATACAAGCATTATAACTGCAATTTAAGTATATACTTATTTGTTTATTTAATAGCATAATTATTTCAATCATAGGTAATTAAGTATTAAAAAAAGAAATAAATATATTATTTTAAGAATTTTTACTGTACTGGTAATATTGATGTTGTGTTATCGCACGACTAGTCTTTGATGAGCTTATCTTTTTCCTTCATTTTTACATACAGAGGCTTATGTTCAAAGCCTACTTCCAAGAAAGCATTCACGAGGGGCGAGAGCCTTACAGGATTCGCTTAGTCGACATTAGCTTCTTTCTTGAGGACGGAACGATGAAGATCTCGGAGCCATCCATCGACAATAGCGGGCTCGAACAAGGTATTCATCTTAACATTTTTTAATGGTTTTGTCGTATAAGCTTACATCATATTTTTAGAGAACATACAGTTTTACAATAATCTTTTTTAAAAATTCAAAAATTACATTATGATAGAACGTCTTTATTTTGCTGTTCGTTATTTTATAAAATAATTTACAAAAAAATAACTGTATCTCACATTTAGGAGTATTGGTTAGACGTCAACGAATTCCCTTACCTGATCCAGTAAAATATCGTTATTTCGATATACTTGACCTTAATATAGGCAAAGAGCCGCAAGTCTACGGTCGAGTGTATAAAATTATCGATTGTGACCAATTTACAAGAAGATTTTTAAATCGTATGGGGATTCCAGTTCCTGACCCTCTGCAAATGCCAATAGATCCAATGTATAACAGGCAAAAAAGCGTAGGTTGAATCATTTTTTGCAAGTAGTTACATTGCTTATGAATTTTTAGAAATCTTCAAATGAATAATTATTTGAACAAATATAGGTTTCTTCTGCCAAAAAATACCAGAAAAAACCAGACAACTTAAAAAACTTTTTAAAATACGATCGGAAAGTTCTTAGATTTTTTGCCTATTGGGATGACACTGAAAGTCCCTATGGATACGTTCACGATCTAGAAATATTGTATTATTTAGCAGATAATACAATGGAAATTTTAGAGAATTTACCAGTCAAATGTGGACCTTCGTCTAAATCAATGTTACTGAAAAAAATGAAAATACCTAAGGTTGATTTTAGTATATGATTGTATTATTGTTTCTTAAAAATAAGTAAATAAATAATCATAGGATTAATTACAATTTAAAATAATCTTTTAGTTTTTCACAAGCATCGAGCCTGTTGGAAGCAGCGATCCTTTAACAATTTTAAATGTTCTCGGTGAAAGTACAACTCGAAGTTACTATATTTCTGATAATTCATATTGTAAAAGATCTTTAACAGATTACTACAAAGAATGTGATCTCACAATTGGAGCACAAATGAATATTTTTGGTCGCAAAGTCATTATAACAGATCTTGACGATTTCACAAAAGAATATTACAGGTACATATATTAATTATTTAAAGTACTGTCTTTGTTATTATTACAAAGTGATGATAAAATAATAAAACATATTATTGTATTACGATAAGACAAAAGTATGGTTTGGATGACTTCACACCATTTGAACGACCTGACAAACAGTATTCTAAAAGCAAAGGTGTTGCAAAATATATTCCCCCTTACAATGGTTTTGGAAGTTACGAGGACTCCCTTGGAAATTGTTATTCAGTGATACCTAAACGCCCGAAATTTCATATTGACAAATTATATCAATACGATAAGTTAGAAATTCATTTTCGAAAGTTACTATAAAATCCCGTCTATTTATTATATTATTATATAAATTCTTTTACCACAATTTCAGCCAGAAAAATGATAACCGAGTTCTACGATTTGGAGCAAGGATGATCTCTGACATTCCTGAAAATAACGACAGATGTTTTGTTATATGCGTATACTTATTCGATAATTCCATTGCCATTTGTGAAATAGGATCGAAAAAACCAGGTCAGAGAGCTTTAGATAATACTATAGCGACCGTTAAAATAAGACTTTTTCTTAATTTTATTCATTACATAATGTTGTATTAAATTATTTATAGGACATACAAAAAGTTTATTTCAAAAAAGGGCTCGAATTCAATTACCGGGACAAAATACTTTTACCAGTGTACCACCGAATTATTATGAACCTCAACAGTTTTATGTAGGGGCAAAGGTGAAACTCCATGGGTTCCGGTTTGAAATAGAAACGGCTGATGAATACACGTTTAATTACATGGAGAAACATTGTAATGAAGTAAGTACACGCAGTAAAGTGATTGAAAATAAAAATATTTCATTTATTTCTTTTTATTTTAGTACCCGAAAGCCGATGTAAAACTGATTATGGGTAAAATCCGAGAACATTTAAAACCTGTGTATAGAGAATTCATTGGCGACTATTCACCACTAAAAGCAAATGATGACCCTCCTGTGTTAAGATTCTCTTGTTTGAGGTAATTTTTGTAAGTGAAACATCAACTAGCAGTACCGTTATTTATACATGTAATGAAATTTCTTACAGACAAGCATTGTTCAAGTATCTTGAAAATTATATTACGGAGCACGAAGTTATTTCTATCGCTCGACATTATTCATTTTGTGAAAGGAAGGAATCATGTTCACGCGAATACGTAAGGTATGAGGAAGTCTAATTCTTTGCGAATTCTCGCAAATGTAGGAATAAAGTAAAAAAGAGGGAATCAGACGCGACTTTTGCCCCGCTTTTCAAGCTAATATAAAGTGGCCATTATAGTGGAGATGGGATTAAATCAATTAATAAAAAACAAAACCAGATTTATTAAGCCGTCAAACATCGTTAATAATTTCACTATTTTTGCTGTATAATTTTTGTTATAGAGCATTAATACATACTGAATTGGTTCGAAACGGTTGGAACGAATTAGATAGACTTGAAGAAGACATTCTTGAGTGGGATAGAGACAGAACAGGATATTTGGACCGTAATCAACTTTATACTATATTACGAGCAAGCAGGATACCACTACAGAAAGAATTAATCAATCTTATGCTTGATCGGTAAGTAAATAGGGGAATGCCTTATAATATTGGCCGCCAAGCGTTTCTCATTTCTAGCAGTGTATGTCGAAATTGGTCCACTATGATGCGGTGTGAAATAACATTTTATCGAATATACTTCGCGATCATTTATTTAAATAAAGGACATTGACAATAAGTTACATAAGAAAATTACGGGGCTATATAAGCTCCCCTCAAAAATCGAACATGTGCATATACATTTAATCATTGTTTTTTAGTCTTCAATCAAGTGAACAAGGAAAAATTGATTATAAGGATTTGCTTAAATTTATCAACATAAAAATTGATCCTTTACCTCCAATGCCTCCGATAAATTTGAAAGTAAGTTCACGAATATATAATTTAGAGTATAAAATTCTAAACCAACCCTTCAATGTTTAATTATATATAATATTTTGCTAAAGGAGCTCTACTGGACGATTGATGAGAAACCCAAAGAATGTAGAGAAATAAATTGGTGTTTGTTCATAAAAGATCTTGGATTGGAAGAAGATCTGAAAGAAATACCTATGCCGCCGATAGAAAATAAATAAATTATAAACTACTTCAGCTATGATACTAAGGTATGATTTGAATTATAAAAGGGACAAATGTATTTCAACTACAAATTCATGGATATTTTGATGCCATTTTATTCTTTTAATTCTTGGAACATGGAAATGCTTGCAGAAATATTTCTAAATATGTTAAAAAAAATGATATTGTCAGCTGCGTAAATGTGTTTATTAGAGAATGATTCGAATACAATATGTCGTTTACATTGAATGTTGGTACTGCTATTTACATCATAATTGCTATACTCGCTTGTCTAACGCCTACATTCGTCATTAAATATTCAAATCGGTTAAAGGACGTCGAGAATAGTAATAAATACATATATATATAATATTAGTATAAATAATACAAATCCGTCAATCAGTTTTGACTGCCTCAAGATAATAAATTATGATATATAATTTATGAATCTATTTGTAAATTACGTTAAAATGTTATCGATATCTCGCGAAACTGTATAACTAGTTTATATATTTTTTCGAAAGCTATAGCTCTCTTCGAAAATACTTTTGTGAAAGTCTTTTTCTTACATCTCCTTCATTTTTTGATTAATCGAGAATGAATGAATACCTATACCACTTTCTTTCGCTAAGAATGATACAGAATATGTAAATACTTGTGATATTGTAATGTATATATATCGTATGCATAACTAAGGTGTACCGAACAAATCCGTTATACATTATTTATCTTCATATTAAAAGTTAATTTCATAACATAAGTTCAACAACATCTAAATATGAATTATTTTTAGTAAAAGCACCGCATAATATCATGCAAGAATGTTACTTTGTTTTTATTGAAAAATTCATTGAAATCAACTTGTGTAGACTTGTTCGGTATCTCGCATTTGCTTTTTATTCGTCAGATATACGCACACATTATTCCATGCAATATCAATTTACACGCCTCTGCCCTTATATGAAAAACGCCATAATACAGTAAAAATGTTATAATGCATCATTTTAAACATAAAAATAGACACTCTTTAGGTCGTCAACATTAATATAATTATTATGGCAAAAGAAAAAAGTTTAAAATATTTTAGTTGATTTATTTTGTTATTATTAATAGTTATTAATTTACTTTTTAAGGGACATTTTTAAAGCTTTTAAAATCAGTAGTTATAATATAACATTTTTATTGTATCGTTGGTATAATATTTTAATAGGAATAGTCTATAAACATTCTCTTATAGTAGAGTTATTGCAATGACTATTATCAGTACACCTCAATATTATTATTCTATTTTGATTGAATAAAATTTATTGAAAACTGGCACATATCAATTATACTCATAAATATAAGTATATACTCATAGATAAGTATAGGTGACGGGTTAATGGCGATTATCACAATTTGACGGAAACATTTATCTTATGTGATATTAATAGATGATGTAGATATATTTTTGTTTATATGCATACTATTGTACAATTATAATGATATAGTCGGTTATTTACATAAGTATAAATAACAGATCTACATAAGGGTGCCGATGCGTGAAAAAAAAATACAAAATTTCTAAAAATAAATGCTAAACTCAATTATTTATTGTTTGATGAATGTGTACTTGAACATCGCCATTAATTCCGTACATTAGGCTTATAAATGTACTATCACATTTATCAGTTGTTTAGAAAAAATTAATCTCAAATGACACTCCAATATAAGATTAGAAATATACGCTTTCGAGATTGGAAAGACTTTCTATGAATGGAATATAAATAGTTGAATAGATGCAGAACGGGCCTAATTTAACGATAAGCCGTGTGTAAACAATGCTGGTCTCAATTACATTCGTGCGTAATGATGACGTTTCGGCAGGTCTTGCACTTGACGTAACAACAGCTGAAGTACTTGCACTCACATCTCTCGAAGATCTCCTCGGCCCGCGTCACGTGGCCCCTTCCGCAACAGAGGTACTCGCAACCGTCGTAGCCAGAGCTACTTCCGTTACATTGCCTGTGAATATACGCTTTAATTAATACACAACCACGCTTGCTCTTTTTCGACATTAGTATTAAAATATGCGTCTGCTCTGAGAAAATGTAAAATAAAATCGTCCCGATGGAAATTTCGAAGACTCCACGGATTATCGAAATAAATTAAAACTTTTGATTTACAATAAAAATATTATTTATTTTTGAAGCTAATAAAGCGAAAATAAATAATTGTGCAAAGAAAGATTAAAGAAATGAAAGGTTAAAAAAAAATTTTAGTACAGAGTGTACATTTTATATACTGTATATGTGGCAAGTCATCGGGGCAGGAGTCAAAACCACCGTTCGATACATCAGATTGTCCTGTAATGGTATAACGAAATTTGCATCGCGCGCAATAAAATATCAATGTATGCATTATTATATATATTGTACTTATTTCAAAGAAATCTCAGTATTTATATCTCATTCAAAGTTTATAATGAAAAACATACTATACTTATCTACATTATCCCCCGGAAATAAATATTAAATAAAATGTTTCATTTTAAATTACATAAATTACAAATAAATTGAATTTATTATTAGTTTAATAATTTTATATTTACTAATATACACTAAATAAAAACCATACACTCCAGCGAAGTGGCAAACATTATCGAAGGAGTTTTTATAAGAGCACAATACCCGTTTGATCATCTGTTTATGCGTCGAAGCGAGATCTGAAAGGGAAAGGATCCGCGCATCATTTATAACTGCCAGGGCGAGCCTTTCATTGCGCACTCGGCGACCGCTTACTCGACGAACGCGCCTGTACCCTGAGTGCTTTTGTTTCCGTCCGCGTGAAGGGATATCACGCGAGAAGATACTAGTCGATCGTCAAGAGCGAGGGTTGATTTTGATACAAAATATTTTACAAAAATTGCAATGATATGTTTGATTGTGGCAGTTTTATTGGATGTAAGTGTATGATCGAATAATATCTGTTGTCAATTTAAAATTATGGACACTCACATTAAGAATGTTACGTGTTTTATACTTTCATTGAATAATTACTGCCCGTTTCAAAAAAATAATGTACAATATAATTTCAGCTTTGGATATACAACGCGAAAATAAAAGTATCATTTATCAGCTTAACACTTGATATGACGTTGCTCAAAAGAAAAAACATTAGTTGGGAAAAAAAATATTAACATTAATTCACCGTAATTGAATTCCAGATGATTCTGGTGGCTTTAATTTCACGCAAGATCAACCTTCATTGCACGGTGTGTATCTTATTTTTACGAATTATCGCGCTCCCTTAATCGCAAAATTTTAATAATAAAGCACATAAAAAGAGTCCATTAAAGTCGTTCTCACGTATCCGCGCGACCATTACCACGTCACTTTCATCGGGCTTTCCAAGACCTCGCGCACCAGACATATACGCACATACAGCCGCGCGGCAACAAGAGAAAATCCAGCTCGCTCACGCGCCCGCAACAACAATATCTTCTCATAAATGTAAATCCACATGCAGAATTACCGGCGAATCGTTCCGGTTCTCCGTATAAATAAGACGGACCCGACGTTTTAATTTAGCCGTCCTCCGGCGACGATAATTGCACGTGTGTGTGTATATATACCCACGTGTGCGCCAGCGAAGCTATACGAAAAAGACAAGAAGAGAACCGTATATAAGCGCATTAAGTGGAGAAAACCCGACGTTTCTATACGCTAATCCTCGTAAGTAAAATATAAGAGATAATCATTCAACAATATAGAGATGATTTTGATTTTTATTTAAATAACTTTATACAGCCTGTACTGTAAGTAACTGTTTGTCTAAAATGTACTTTGTCGCTAAAAAATAAAAAATCTAAATTATGAAAGAGCAGCGTTAATCTAGATTAATCTAATTCACCATTCCTCGCGCATGGATAAATGCATAATTGCACAGGAGAAATCACATGCAATCACTCGGACGTAATTAAATTGTATATCTTAAAGCTAACTCTCCCGGTAATTATAGAATCTAGTTCTGGAGAGCTGCTGGAAATGGCGCAATCGCCTCTGGAGTATAAAGAGAAAAAGAGATACGTCTGCGGGCGCGCGATTAGAACGATGAGCAGCGTCAAGTGCGCAAGCGCGCGCGACCCCCCGAAGCGACATGTATATATACCGGGCCCCAAACAGGTTGTAATTAACGCCGCGCTCCGCCATAAATAAGCCCCCGATATATCGGGTCTAAGAGAGGGAGCGCACTCGTAATATTACGCGTGCAGTGGAAAAAGATTCGAGAGCCAGGGGAGGAGGAGACGCGAGTCAGGAATCGTAAAAGACGCCGGGCACGCCCAGAGGACAAAACTCATTTTCGACCCGACGAATCTTTAATTTTCGCCGCTTTTTCAGCTCTTTCTCCATTTCTCCGAACGATTGCGTTAAACAGTTTTTAAATATATCAAGGCTTTTTGTTTTTTTTATTTATGTATAAAGTTATTTTTCATTAACTGGAAAGTGCCGTATCCATCTATATCATGTATATTCTCGTTACCAAACAACAATGAAACAACCATGTTACTGCTGCTGCTGAAATCCGTGAAGACTACTATACCAGTAAACCGAATTTATAATCGTACATCATGCGAAATCCTTGTAGAGCAAAGTTTTAATGCGCGAGAAATACATTACTAAGCTAATAATGCTCCAATCAGCTCAACTTGAATCCGCTGTTCGGTTCGCGGGCGTTGGACCGGTGGTAGTAAGAATTTTACTACTCGCGTCTCCGTGCGGACCCGAGGTGGCCATTAATGCACTTTACGAGGTCATCATCGTAATGCACGCGCGGTAAAGCGAAATAAACGTAAGTTCGTTGTTGCTCGGGGCGCTGTTGCCGAAAGTGGCGACGTCGCGTCTCGCACGCGAGAAGACGCTGTGAGAGCCCGCGTCCCGGTGACACGACTCCCTGTGTGTGTCTTTTTTCCTCGTCTTTTAATAACTTTATTGCTCTCGTTAGGCGAGACGCTCCGCGCGCGCTGATTGAATCGGTAGCAATGGTTTACGCCGCCAACGCGCGCGCGCGCCTCCTTCCGCGACAATTAACGGCACCGTGGCTACTGATTTAGAGGACGCGTTAAAGAGCCTCACGGCGGTTTCGATAAATGCACTCCTGCAGAAGCTATAGCAATTAAGGAAAAGATCGTACCTGCCGATGGTGCCGAGGCTGCCGCGCCTCTTGTCCTCGACGCAGTAGTCCGGGCTCTTGGTCGTGTAGAGGAGGTTGTTGTGGTGGTAGAGGGGCGGCAGACGGCCGCTCGAGGTCGGCCTGACCTCCGCCGCGGTCGCGTAGCGGCGAAGTAGTCGCGCCCCGGCTGCGGCCGGACCGCCCGAGCCCAGCCCGCGCCAGCAGGTCCGCACGCTGCACGAGCCCGACACGCCGTGGCACTTGCACTCCAGCGTCAGCGATTGCTCCACTGCCTGCGCCCAACAATCATTGACAATTAAGTATAATTAATAGCGCTACGGATTAGGAAATCCCCGGAGTTAGATTAAGTGCCAAAATATTTAAAGAGGGTCTTGCGCAAAACCAAATCGCGTTATTTTTTTAATAAAATTGAGATATGTGATAGATAATAATTATTACAATTGTACGTAATTTCAAGATATAAGCTTGACGAAGAAACGAATGTGTATGATATTTATAAAAATCGAGTTGTGAAGTTACATAATTTGCATTATTTTTATACTTCCAGTCTATTTTATCCAGTAAGAATTAAAATTAATTTATATTCAAGAAATAGAATTAGTTAAAAAATATCTATGGATCAATCAAAGTTTCGCAAAGTTGTTTAACATTTTGCGAAATACAGTTTTTTAAATTTCTTAAAGTTTCTACATTCTTTATATAATGAAGTTTTCTCTCCTACAAATCGCTAGGTTCAACTTCTATTAAGATTCCAGATTACTTTGCAAGCAATAATAAATTAAATTAAGAATAAAATGTACAAATAAATTGAAATATATGTGCAATTCTATGGAATTTGGAGTCCCAGAAATTAAAAT
>UXGD01005088.1:0-15354 GCA_900474315.1 Torymus auratus
CACTATGACGTCAGCATTGGCATACTCAGTGTGCCAAAAGCCGGCGATCGCTGTTCCAAAGTGACGTGTTCTCTTTAGACGCGTTTTCCTAGAGTCACTAGTGGCACTGGCGTAGTCATTCTAAGAAATTTTTTTCCGTGCGGGAGGTACTCGTATCTGCCTCGTTTGAATGATAATGAATTGACACTCTTCTTGAACAATCGCATGGATGATGTGTTCTTACTTAGCTATGATCAATCTTCTGTATTACTTCACGCTGAGGGTGATGCAGCCACAGTACTTCTACGACCTCGATCCATTCTCGGAGAAGCTACAGAAAATTTTCAAATCTGTGTTGGTTATACTTTATATATAAATGTTAAATTTTATTTGAAAACAAATCAATATTGTTTGTGTGTATACGACAAAGATAATGTAAAGAGTGAATGTTTACAGTGACGATTGTATTGCCATTGAGTGCTTATAAAATATATCAAGTATATGTTGATATTCCAGACTTATCGTTCCTTTGAAAACAAGAACGAGCCAGGGGCACCGAGTGATCTTCATCACGCTACACGACCCTGATCCCGACAAATTCAACATTACTGCCTTCATCAAATACTTGAACATGGTTCTAGACATGTGCATTTACGAGGACGGAATATCGAGCGGCTTTGTCTTTCTCGTAGACATTCACAGAATGACGATGACGCACGTAGAGCACATCAGTGAGCTGAAATTCAAGAACCTCGAAAAGTACTTTGTCATGAGATTTCCGCCCCATTGGGACAAAATTCACATTGTCAATTCGGGCAGAAGTTTGAACGAGGGGGTTCACTTGTCAATGGAGATGATCGTGAAAAAATCCGAATTTGGTCGGAAATTCGTGAGTATAGGAATATTATATGGGCGTTCTCCAGTTGGGTATAATCAGCAATTTACTTTTCCGAGTTTGCAAAGCAATTTTGTCATTTTTATGAAATCGCACATCAGTCCTTTATTGATTAAATTTTATTAAATTTTATTGATGAATATTTTACTTCACTGATAAAAAGATATCTTAGCAGCAAGTAGAATCCACTTGATCCAAAAGGAAAATAATTTTGTTTTATGACACTCAATTTAAGTATCAGAATTTTAAAAAAACGTGAGATCATTTTGAATTATTAAAAAATGAATATTCTCAGTATGAAAATAAATCTATTGTATTCAACAATCATTTTACTTAATAGAAAAAATAAACATTCTTAGTACAAGAGGAAATCCATTATATTTAATTATCATTTGCACTGATCAGATTGTTTATTAACAATTAAGAAATCTAAGCTTGAATCAAACAAAAACTCATGGTAAGGCAAACAAAATTTTGAACGTATGACAAGATAACATTTATTTGCAATTAGTAGATATCTTCTCGCCGCAGAAATAATTATTTTTTCTTGAAATGTAACTATCATTGAAGAAAGAGAAATTTTTACTCGAATGGAGAAGTCAATAATTTTGCTGGAAGTGTCGATATACTAGCTGTTAGTAGATTTTGTTTTAATGGAAGCAGGCGTTTCTCAAGTAGATTCTTCTACTTGCTTCCAGTATCAACTTTTTTCAGTGTTTAAAAAGTTGGTGCTTTCCACGCAACCCACTGGCCTAGCGCATATCCATCGACACCTTTTTTAGATCCCCTCGGTAACTTGATGTTACTTTATGTTTATTGATATGCTCAATCCATTTTTCAAGGCTATACCAGGCCGAGAAGTGGTTATCTGTCATCTTCTGTGCAAAAATGGCTTATAAACTTTTCCCTCCGACCCATAGCTTTTGAGAAAAAAAATGATTGAAAAAACAAAACAATCTTACATCTTTATGAAATTTCGCAGGTGCTGATGCATGATAACCAGGGCGACGTAACGAACCACATAACCAAGCAGCTACTGATCGACGATATAGGCTTGATGAGATCCGCGACCCAACGGAACAACCCGTTCCCCATCAAATTCCTTCGTGAGGACCTGATGAAAAAGCTCATGAGCCACGCTTACACGTTCTTGGCGATGGATAAGCGCTTCGAGAACATGTACAACATTTACAACATACAACATAACTCAGAAGCTGGGGAAGAACAGCTGTAACTCCACGCAGTTCACCACCTCCACCCCACCCGAATAATAATAATAATAATAATAATAATAATAATAATAATAACAACGTTAGTGAGATGTCTATTGTTTTAAGCAAAAATATGTGATGTAGCCCCCTCTCAGCGTATTTGTTTTGTATTTTGATAAACTTTCAATAAATAAAATAATAATAATAATATTGATAAAATTTTATAAATATTAAATGTTTTAATTTGTATCATAAATTTTTATGCACGTGCTGAATTCAGTATTTATAAATTAAAAATACGTACATAAAATAATATTTTTTTTTTCTTCTTACCAATAACTTTCTTCTCCTTTTTGTTTGTAAATTTCTATTTTTATTTTTTTTCTTGTACAAGTTATACGTTAGAGCGCGTGTATACTCTATTTAAGCTAAGAAACTCTGGTCTGAACAATCGTCTGAACTCATCGATTATTACTCTATTTAAATGATCTTCTCCAAATCATCGTTGGTTTTTATTAAGGTGGCCATATTAAAAGTAGATGTCTTAAATTATAGGCGTATTAATACGATATTAAAAGTAGATGTTTAGTTCAGAGGGACAAGAGACGAATCCACTTATCATTGTTAAGTAATTTTGCATATTTGTACGTAAAATTTGCAGAAAATTAGCATCATAATTTTATTAGGGCCACCATGTGCCCCCGCTCGGTATGATACCCAATGTCACCTTAAATAGAAGTAATCGTATAATTTTATATGCATTTTGAATATAAAATATTGATCACAAGCAAAATAAAATGGCGATAATACTCTTAGAGATTTTGGTAAAAAAACCTTTAAATAACTACGCAGAAAAAGGGCATTTTTTATGCATGTGTTGAAAAAAACACTTTATTTACCTATATAGAAATAAATAACACCTGCCTCAAACTATTTTCAAATAAGAAACTACTTTGATATTATAATTAATAAATATTATTAGATCGAGTTAAATTTAAAAAAAAACATAATAATTACTTGTGAAGATACTTAATTAACATATACATAAAAAAATACTATTGTCTCATCTAAAATATTTACATGCCTATATATGTATATATCTTAAAGGCATCATTAATTTTGAATAATTACACAATTTACAATGGTGTAATTTTATATTTTAATGACACTGGTCTAATTGGCCTAATCAGACAGAATAGACTATTAGTGTATCCATTGGTTACTACTACTTCAGTTTAAATAGTTCTCAAGACGTTAAGCGTATGATATGTTTATACTTGAAAGTAAAAATGACATTGAAAGTACCTTATTTTGTTTCTCGAGAAAATAATCAATGAAAATTTCTAAGATAAATAACGTATTTCAAAAGTGTTTTGAAACGTGAGTATTCTTTTCACTTTCAAAAGAGAAATAAAAATAGTGGTGAATATACGAATATGCCGTATAGATATTGACTTTATTTTTAATATTATAAAAATACTTTCAATGTGAGTTTTATTCAGATGAACACAATAAAATTTAGATAAGTTCAAGTTTGTGCTTATTCATTGCTTTATTACAATTTGCCAAAATTTTTTGTCCACATTCTAATCATAAGTTTTTATCGTCATAAATTTTTAAGCGTCTCGATAGTGTTGAAAGATAATGTTTTATTACAACAACTTTAAGCCATATTCGAGAACAACAAAAATTATGAAAACAAAAAATTCTATGTAAAACTTCAAAAGTCATAAATGTTAATTACAGTATATTACGTAGTTGAATTCCATACATTCTTTTTGGTACAATACAATACAAAAGTTCCTATTTAAGATTCTTATCTAGAAGTACAAATTTTAGTGATAAAAGTAAAAAAATTCTTTTTCTTTTTAATCAACCCAAAAATTTAATCAGAATTCACATAGCTATAAGAATCCTGCATGAATCGATCATATTTTTTTTCAACAAGAAATAATCAACACCAATAACAAAACATAAAAAAAGAAAGAAATGATCGTTATAAATATTCTGAAAGAAAACGGAGCAGAACGTTCTACGACGACAACGCAGCGCATAGAAATAAAGTCGCATCGAGGAGGAGTCACAGCCGCATGCGATTCTTTCGTTCTTTATTATGACGCAACGAGGTAACAAATTCTTCGTCGTCGGTTCCCTCTCCCTTTTCACAACTGCGTCGGGCTTCACGCGCTTTAAATTCCTCCGAAGCTTTACAGTTGATCGTTATAACGTGTCGGGGGACCTGATACGCGTGATCATTTACATGCCATTACAAATCGCTTATCACTCTTCACGGGCGGCGATCAACACTTCCTCGACCTAACCAGACGCTCGGTGCGTCGCGACGCATAAGTCACACGCGGACAGTGCCAAGGCGAGGAGGAGGAGGAGAGAAGAGAGAGAAAGAGCAGCGATGCTCAGTGAATTGAGAAAGTGCTGTAAGCAGAAGGCGATCTTTTTTTCTTCTTCATCTTTTTCTGCATTCTATCGAAACGTGTACCGTGCGCGAGATACGCATCTCCCGCGTTATTCTTTATTTATTTATGTCTCTTTCATACGTTTGCTTCTTTATTATTCATCAAGGTGTGAACATCCCGCAACGATGGATCTTCGCGTTGATGTGTTTCTTCGCCCTCTTCAATGCGTATGCGATGCGCGCCTGCCTGTCCATCGCCATCACGGAGATGGTCGTGCCGACGACTATCACCGAGGAGGTGCTGGATGATACCTGCCCTTCGCCGATCGTCGACTCAACGGCTAATCACACGCTGCATCAGGGTGGAACTTTCGAATGGGATGAATACACGCAGGTGTGAATTCAAAATAACTTCTATACAATATGATCTTGTGAAAAGACAGTGGGATAAGAAAATATTTCTTACGATTTGGTTTTTCTTCGCGAGTGAATAATTTTATTTATAGTGAAAATTATTTTCGTTTTGGTCGTCGGATGAACGTTCAGTGAAAAAATGAGTTTGCTAATATAAATTCATTCGCCGGATCAACTATGCGCAATGCCTATTCATTATTATCTTTATACTATTTGACAAATTAATCGTATTGAAATTTCTTCACACACACACACATTGTATAGAGCTAATCTCTGATCACGTGCCATAGTGCGAGTCTTAATTCTTGTACATATTTGAAAATCAAATTGACTGAATAGGAGAGATTGCGCTGCGAGAGATAATAGATTACACCTCACGTGTACAGTACACCGCATAAAATTCAAATTTTTTTACAACACCTTTTCCTTTTGTACGTCTCCACCACGTCACGTATAAATTTAATCCACCACATTTATCGTACAAATGTATAGGAAAAAATGAAACATTCACTTCAATATTATATCAACATGTTCACCACGATTATATATTACAAATTTAACAAGTAAAATGAACATTCATAGGGTCTGATCCTCTCGTCCTTCTACTGGGGCTACATCGTGACGCACCTTCCAGGCGGCATGATAGCCGACAAGTACGGCGGCAAGTACACTCTGGGTATCGGCATCCTCCTCACGGCGATCTTCACCCTCCTCACGCCGTTCGCTGTCTACTGGGGAGACTCCACCGCCCTCATAATCCTGCGCACCCTCATGGGTCTCGGCGAGGGTACAACCTACCCAGCCATCAACGTACTCCTCGCCCAATGGACACCACCGGAGGAACGATCGCGTACCGGTTCCTTCGTCTACGCGGGCGCTCTGATCGGCACCATCTTCGCCACAACCGTGTCCGGGGTGATCCTCGAGTACTCCGATGTCGGCTGGCCTATGGTCTTCTACGTGATCGGCACTACCAGCATCGTTTGGTTCGTCATCTGGCTACTCGCTTGTTACAACAACCCTCGAGACCATCCCTTCATCTCTAAATACGAGGTGGATTATCTGAAGGAACGTATGAGTGAGCACACACACGATCAGCCGGCGTCGGTCGTCCCCTGGCGACACATACTTGCCTCGAGGCCACTTTGGGCCGTGATAATTGCTCTGATAGGCTTCAATTGGTCGATACTCACGATCGTCACCGATCTGCCCAAGTACATGAGCGGCGTGCTCAAGTTCTCCGTGCAGAACAACGGATACCTCACGTCCCTCGTGTTTCTCTGCATGTGGATCGGCGGTACTCTCAGCTCCATCCTCGCCGATCATCTTATCGGCAGCGGTCGTATGTCCACCACGAAGGTCCGGAAAATCGGCTCGCTCATAGCTCTGATCACATCCGCGTTGTTCATACTGGCAGCTTCGTACGCCGGATGCGATAGGGTTTTAGTAGTGGGTATGTTCACGTTGGGTATGTTACTGATGGGTACAGCGTTTCCCAGTGTCATGGTTAATGCGCTGGATCTGAGTCCAAATTATGCGGGCACGCTGATGGCACTGACGAACGGCATCTCGGCGCTCACGGGTATCGTGTCGCCGTACATAATCGGCATAATGACGCCGAATCAGACGCTCAGCGAGTGGAGATTCGTGTTTTGGATACTATTCGGCGTGTCGCTGGTAAGCAATTTGGTGTTCCTGGGATTCGGCAGCGGCGAAGTGGAATACTGGAACGATCCCGAGTTCGTCAACGCGGAGAACGAGAAGAGAAAGAGAAAGGGCGTCGAGGAAGTCAGAATTGGATAGCGATATATATATGCATGCAGGCTGTACCATTTTCGAACCGAAAATCCGATAGTATATGATTTTGTTTCAATATACATATATATAGCGTTGGTCTGCGAGATATATATATAGTGTTTTTTATCATTGCATAATAGATGGAGATTTAATCGCTGTATTTAAATGTGATAAAGTAAAGCTTGAGGCTTATATTACGAGTATATACACTTTTAGCGTTATGACATATATATTTTCGACAATTCTCATCTCTAGCAAAGGATTAACTTGTCGACGTATATTATATACATATCCCTATTTACATAATACTTATATATATTAGACCTGAACTTGCGCTATGAGAGCAGCGTTCAAAGTCACCCGCGAACGCTTATAGCCCCTCGCGTATCTATAATATTTTGCAAACGAAAGATAATCATTTAGTGTGTGGGCATAGCTCTCGCGAGCGCGACTTTTCTGTCAAATTCTGTTTGCACTCTGATAATCAGGCATCGACATTTGGGCAATTATGTAAATGAGCGATGACAATGTATTAAATTTAAGCGTGACTATACTACGTCTGGGAGGCTACAGAGAACAATGTTTCAACTGTCTCGTTATATTATTTTATATTATACAGTTTACATTGGGCCCCATTTTTTTTTTTTTTTTTTTTAACGAAAGACTTACTCTCAACCGATTTCGTATAGTTTTTAATAACTTTTCTACATATATTTATTATTATTATTATTACCACATTAATTGTACAATATACACACGATACATATATATAAATCACGAATGAAAATAAAGGTTTATTTTTAAGCAACAATCTCCGCACAAGTTTACCCACCACAATATTTGCCGTCTGCATTTTTGTTTCTGTCGTCAAACGATAGCAAACATCCCCCAGCTGCATGATTTTCCGATCGCGCTTCGTGATGTATAAACATCGTAAAAACGTGTATATATAATCGTATGCGTATTAGAGCGCGATTCCGCAGATAACCGGTAATATTAATTTTTTTTTTTTGTTGCGCGCTAAAAATAAAGACGCATTTCCTAGGATTCTTTCACTCGCGCGCGCGCGTATCTTTTATAACAATGTTCAAGCGAGGTCCGCGGTGATTGGGTAAAGTGACTCTGATTCGCTGAATTGAAAGGTTGCGCCGGCTTAATTGAAAAGATCATTGGCTATGCTTCGGCGCCGCGGCCGTCATTGCAGATTTTTTTCTCAGCACTTGAGATGGACGAATATAAAGAGAAAGAGCGAATGAGAGAGGGAGAGAGAAGGGAGAGACGGAGAGGGAGAAAAGAACTTTCAAAGAGTCTCGCGAAGGTAGTAATTTCGCGCTACAATACAATAAATTTACGACAGCTCTAAACATTTATCGTACATATCTTCGCGTTTTACGATCGCTCGTTGCATCAGAGAGCCATTAATATACGCGCGCGTCTTTCCGCGTGACGGGTAGGGTTAATTTTCCAAACGATTCCGCTATTAACTCTCTGACTCTCACTCTCTCTCTCTCTCTCGCTCTACGCTTTCGCAGGGTGAAAAAGCGCGCGCGCAACGACTGTCGAAATCGTCTACTTAAATACGCAGGCTGCCAGCTGAATAAATTTCCTCGCACGTTAATTTACGGTAAGTCAAACTCTATAGCCGTATATAAACTAGACTATCTACATGTATATCTATCATCGTCTAAGTATATTGACAAGCTTCTATTTTAAGAGCTTTGCCTGGATTCCTTATTCGAATAAAAAAGGTAGCAGTAGCATCGCAGCGCCTCTTTACCTGCGCTATACCAACTTTGGCTGATGCAATGCGAGAAAGAGTAGTATATATAATACATCGGGCACAACCGATATTCGCACTCGCGATAAGAAAGAGCCTAACAGAAGCGTTATTCCATACGCGTGTGCCCGCTTATTCTGCGTGTAACTCTCCCCAGGCCTCCGATCTACCGAGAAACAATCGCGCGCGCTCGCGTATAATAATTACAGGAGCTAGCGAGAGAGAAAAAAGTGGGGGACAGAGAGTGAGACAGATTTGTTTCAGCTGATAGCTTATCGTGAAATATATATACAGCCGCGCGCGTTGCGCATCCAGCGTCTATACCGCGTCGAGCCGTCGAACGCGCATCAAATCTATATTATAAAACGCGCGCGTTTACCTTTCTTCTTCTTCGTCGTTATTTTTTTCCGAAAGTTTCGTATTTTTTTTATACACACGATTCATACGGTGTCCAGTATCCGAACGAAGCAGCAGCCTCGCGCGCGCACATAGCAGCACCAATTAAGTATATAGCAGGCCGGCGGGCCGCGCATACTCCACTGCAACGCACTCGCACACACATACATAATATATAGTGTGTGCGTGCAGCAGCCGCCTTGTCCCTCGCTCCTTTATTTTTCGAATTTTTCTTACACGCGTACTTGTGTGTGTGTGTCTGTTTCACCGTCAAGTTTCCGTTCACTTGCGCGCCGAGGCAAGGCGGGAAAGGTGCCATCGGTGCTCCCGCTCTCGAGAGAGGCACACAGAGAGTTAAACGCACAACCCGCGTTGGTGCACTTGCCCACCGACCGCCGTCCGAGCCGGTCGCGCGTTAGCGCTCGCTTATATATACGCTTGTTGGGGCGAGTCCTTTTACCGGAGTTTTGGACATACAACCTATGTGTGTATAGATAGAGGACCAGGTATATACATTGTAGTCGCTTATATTATATAGTTGGTATCCTTCGCGCCATAAATGTTTGTTTTTCTCGTCGACGGTACGGCGCTCGATATCCTCCTGGGCAATCGTCGTCGCGTTGCCTGCTACGGTACGGAATAGTGCGGCTTTATTCGCAGAGTAAAGGATTGTCACGAGGGCCCACCGCTTCAGGGGCTGTTATATAGAAGATAAAGAGAGAAAGAGGTAGTCGTATAGAGGGAATTTTTTTTTTCGAGAGCACGTGCTTTTTGGGTGACTGTATATATAAAGAGAGAGACAGAGGTAAATATTTGGATTCGCTATCGGTCGGGGATTTTTGGACGACCCGAAAAAAAAGAGATAGAGATTTGGAGCAGAGATGAGGTCGAGAGGAATGATGGACGCTTGGAGGGCGTGCTGTAAGTACTTTATTTATATTATACGATATTTGACTAATCTTACTAATATAATACTTGATATGACTGTCGAATGATCATTAATCTTTTGTTGACTTGAAAAAAAATGAAAAATAAAAAAAAATGATAATATAAAATTGTAAATGATAAAAGAAATTATTGAGCGCGATAAACGTTTGTTTAACGAACGATACATTTTGTTCGCGCAGTTACGCTGACTTAATTTAAAAGTCTCATTAAAATATAAAGATTAATTTGTTTAATTGAATCAAACGGGTTGAATGAGATATTATATACGTTTTAATGAAATTTTCTAGTTTATTTATCCAGTTTATATTTATTGTAATAGTTTGCTCATTACGAGAAAAATCAAGAGAATATGATCATTATCGCAGCGAGTCTGTAATGAGTTTTTAAAAAGTTGCAGGCACAATAAACATCATTGACTCACCTGGGTTCAATGATTGCTTAATTGTCACCTGTCTAGATGAAAAGTCTACAGTTTTAACTGAGCATATCATGGGCTTAAAGTCATAAAAACAATACATATATGTCGTACTGAAAAGAACATAATCAATATAACACCCCACTCTTCACACCACGAAATAAAGCAAACGAAAAAAGTCTTTTCTTCATCTTCGCAACTGACGCAACAACTTTTATTCAAATATACAACATCAGCGCCACCTCTTTAATTGTATTATTAAATTAAACATTCCGCGCGCGCGCGCGTTGGCATTAATCGATGTGGGTCATCGATAGCGCTCTTCTCGGCGCGCTTCAATCTTCCACATTATCATCACACCTGCGTTAATTCCAATTCCTTCTATATATATTTATTCTTCATCTTTGTGTTGATTTTTTTTTCTCTTATTCGCTCGCAGGCGTGAACATACCGCAGCGATGGATCTTCGCGCTGATGGGATTCCTGGGATTGTTCAACGCGTACGCGATGCGCGCCTGCCTCTCCATCACCATCACCCAGATGGTTGTGCCACCGGAGCACACGACGGAATTCAAAGATGACACCTGCCACCTCCTCGGGAACATGACGGAGACGGCGGGCAACAGCAGCGGTGGTAACGTTGCACAGCCGTTGCACGGCGGGACATACGAATGGAGCGAGTATACGCAGGTATATTATATGTATGCGTATATATCTTAAAGAGAGATCGAGATTATGGGACCGATGAGATTGATGAGGATTAGGCAAGGTTATTCGGCAGGAGGAAAATGATTTGAGAAAGGTGCGGAGTGATGACATTGCTTGGAATGAACGGAATTCTTTGGGAGACGGGTAAAAATAGAATTGGCGATCGGATGGTTGCGGTTATTCTTTGGCTGCCAATTTTATTTTTAAATGATTGTTTTTGACGCGATTTTTCGTAAAGGACGTCCTCACGTTCTTTTTTGAGAAAAAATAAACAAATATGAGTAAAGTATATATAATACGAAAGACTCGATTATACTTTTGTATACCGATAGTTTACGTCGTTAATTGCTATTACCAAATAATCGAGATTTCTTCTATTTCTAATTAACTTAATACGATAGAGTCAATTTTCTAATATCTATTATTAAGTGATTAAAGTATTAGGAGTTTATTTTTTGTTAACACGAGATATCAACAGACAAATCACTTTATCGGTAAAAAAAAAAAAATTAAGAAAATATGTAATCACTATCTATACGTGTAAATGATTTTTATCGGCAGTAAAATAAGTGTGGACATTGATTGAGTCGCGTTGTATAGAATATACATGAGTCGAACGGCATCAATGATGTAGCGTTAAATGCATTCCATACGCGATGTTAATCGGAAGACAACTTTTCAAACGAATAACTGTACATCTAAAATTCAAATTCATTCGATTTTCACCGGGAGAAAAAAACTTTTTCGAAACGTACACGTTTTATCTTATCTAAAAATAAAGAATAGCTCAAACACCAAAATCTCAGCGTAAATAACAATGTCAACATAACTATATCACACTTAATGTTTATATATAGCAAACATTTAGTTGGATCCTAAAAGTTTTATATATTTCGCGTTGCTAATAATGATCGACGGCAATAACTACATTAATCAACTAAAATAACCGTTCGTACGATTTAAATCAGTTGATCAAACAATCATTTCTCGCTCTCTCTCACAATCAATTGGCCAATGCTCGAGGAGCTAATCACGTTTAACCTTCGACTTCGGAATCATCATTGTCTCCTCCACCCAATTACACGCGCTCATATCTATACATCACGAAAACCATACACACATGACGATATAAATCTATGAATAAACACAAATTATTATACACAGGGCGTTATCTTGTCATCGTTCTACTGGGGCTACGTGATCACGCATCTCCCGGGTGGCATGATGGCCGAGAAATTCGGTGGCAAGTACACCCTGGGCATCGGCATCCTGCTCACAGCCGTCTTCACCCTCCTCACGCCGAACGGCGTCGACTGGGGCGGTTCCACTGCCTTGATCATCATCCGGCTGCTGATGGGCCTGGGCGAGGGTACAACCTATCCAGCTGTCAACGTCATGCTCGCCCAGTGGACTCCACCCGAGGAGAGATCAAAGACCGGATCCTTCGTCTACGCGGGTGCCCCGTTAGGAACAGTTTACGCGACAACTGTGTCTGGTCTGATCCTTCGTTACACCAGTATCGGCTGGCCGGCTGTCTTCTACTTCTTCGGTAGTGTCAACATCCTCTGGTTCCTAGTTTGGGTAGTCCTATGCTACAACAATCCCCGCGAGCATCCCTTCATCTCCGAGCACGAGGTCAAGTACCTGGACGAGCGTCTAAGCGAGCACACCCACCAAAAGCCACCACCGGTGCCCTGGCGTCACATCCTTGTCAGCAAACCTCTCTGGGCTCTCATAGCCGCTCTTATAGGCCACAACTGGGCCTTCCTCACGATCGTCAGCGATCTGCCCAAGTACATGAGCAGCGTGCTCAAGTTCTCCATAGCTAACAACGGCTATCTGTCGTCCCTCGCCTACCTCTGCATGTGGCTGGGCAGCCTCGTGACATCCTGGATCGCCGACTGGGTGATAGCCCACGAATACTTATCCATGACACAAGTGAGAAAGTACGGGGCCACGGTGGCGCTGCTGGGTCCGGCGTTCTTCATCGTGGCCGCCTCGTACGCCGGCTGTGACAGAGTATTGGTTGTCGTCATGTTCACCATCGGCATGGCTCTCATGGGCACGGCCCTGCCTGGTATCATGGTCAACGTTTTGGATCTGAGCCCGAATTACGCCGGTACCCTCATGGCTCTGACCAACGGCATTTCAGCGCTCACCGGTATCGTCACGCCTTACATCGTGGGCGTCCTGACGCCCAATCAGACGCTCACCGAGTGGCGCAGTGTCTTCTGGATCGTTTTTGGGGTCTCGATAGCGATGAATGTCTCGTTCCTGCTGTACGGCAGCGGCGAGGTTCAGTACTGGAACGACCCCGAATTCGTGAAAGAGGATATAAGGAAGAGGAAGGGCAAGAATGCCGAAGGGACGCGGGCGTAATGCGTATATTTAGGCAAATAAATTAATATGGAAAAATCATTCTGTTGCGAAGAATGGGTCGACGAGAATTTATGGTTTTTTATTGTATGAGGACTATGTTATGTTAGTATTGTATGCGGAGGCTATGTATAATGCAGCAGCAGCATGGTTTTTCTGTTTATCCAACTAGCTGATTAATTTGAATTTATTATATTACATTGAAGCATTTCTGGTACCTAGTTACCGCAATAGTTAAAAGACAGTGATAAGTAATGCTCACGGTGTACCCCATATCCGCGAGCCCTTCCTAGAAGTAAATAACAATGATTTGTTTGACTATAACTGATATACTGAAGATACATGTACTTCGTTTGTTAATTTTTGTAGCGTTGTTTTCAAATTCTTCGAAGAGTGAAAGTTTTTGTTGTAATGGACTTTTTGCAATTCACACAATAATCTAGATAAAATTAAATTACAAGACGTGCGGTAACAAACGTGAATTTTATTATGATGAAATTTGAAATAATAGATTGTTCAATAATAAATCATGTGATAACATTATTATTTCTATAGAATTTTGTGAATTGTTTTTTTTTTTTTTTTTTTAATTTAAATTTGAAATATTATAAATCTGTACTGAGACTAATTATGTTTAGAATAAAGCTGACTTTTCCAAGTGAAAATTCAGGTTCTGTTAAACTAAAAATTAATTGATGATTTACTGCCTACTATTAAGTGTAGAAAACATTTCAAATGACTCTGTGTTCTTGATATAAAATATATTTTGTTAAAAATTAAAAAGTTTGACTATTTTGGTCATGTGTGGTTGTGTTATTGTTTTTCACGTTGAATTCTATAAAATGCGCTTTAAAAAGTTTAATAATGACGTTTTAATAAAAATTATGATTATTTTCAGTATCTCTAATATTATTGTATTTTCAAATAAAACTGTGATTTTGGAAAAGTGTTTTAAAAATTATTCACTCCCTAATTGAAGTACATTTTATTTTAAACTTATACTTATACATATTTGTCAATAACTATGCCGTCTAATTTTGCACGAAAAACTTTTATTACAAACAGAAAAAAGTTTTTTGGGGGTTTTGGCCATTTGTGGTATCCGTACTAAACACAATGGTAACTTTTACTAAATTTTTTTCTTAGCATAGATAAAGAAATTTACAATAATCATGTATAATAAACTTAATATTACAACAGAATAATATTAATCAAATAATACACGTAGATACATTATTCTGAATAATAATTTTATGATAAGAAAAAAAATTACGTAAAAATAAATTAATTAAGTATTTTTCGCCATACCCTGGCCAAAAGTACCACTTTCGCTCGCGGCTCAAAAACGCGAATGTGGTATTTTCGGCCCGGGTATGGCGAAAAATAGTATGCGCTCCACGGGAGTAAAATTGGCCAGCCCACATCTTGTGTTTGCCACCCTCGCCTTCGGCTCGGGTGTCAATTTACGCGAGCTGTGCACTGTCCAAGTTTATTCCTCCCTTATAGGTGCGTAATATACTATTAAAAATGAAGTTAAATGTAACATAACTTTAATTTGATTGATTAATAAATTCGTTATCATGATACTTCGTTGAACTATATACAAGCTTCGCAAGACTTTTCTAAACGAAATTAACACTCTCATTATACTTGTATAATATGAAATTCGATAATTCGAGTAACTAAAGAACTTTTTTTTTTTATAAAACATTACAAACTAAATACTTTGAAAAGTTAATGCTGTAATTATTCGTGTGTCAATTATTAATCGAATAATTATTTGTATAGAGTCAAACTCTTTGAAACGGGCCACTAAAAATTAACTAGTACTAGTAGAATTCACATATGTTTCGGTAGATCTTTGAAGGTTTATATGTGAAAAAGAATGTTCTAAAATTTTTTTTTGCAATTTCAATTTTGCAAAAAGTTATAAACAAATGAATTTTTCACCGACTTTTCTTAAAAATTGCTATATTTCCGTAAATATTCATTAAAAATTAACAAAATTTTAATGGTGGGTTCAGA
>UXGD01005089.1:0-15353 GCA_900474315.1 Torymus auratus
TTCATGCAAAAAAAGGTCCTATTCCTGCACTTATTAAAAAAATTACTACGTGTAACAAGGGAGCAATTGACTTTTTCTGGCGAGAATGATGATTGAGCACGAGTGATACACGAGTGCTCAAGATCATCATCCGAGTCAAAATCAACTTTCCTCCCTTGTTGCACAATGTACTATTGTTCAACAACTAATGTCTACTCCCTATTTGAAATATATTACACTAGCAAAATTCAAACGCGCTTCGCGCGTACAATTTCGTTTTTGCGGTTATGAAGACTATTAGATACAATTACACAATCAAATTGTTTCATTCTATTTTAATTATTTAGTAGTTCTATAAATACATGAGTTTTAAAACTCAAATCTAGCACATTTTCAATCTAAAAAATAATTTCAAATATTCGCGCTTTTTTCAAATAACCAATCACATCGAGTTTTTAAATGAGGCACTACTTCCGGCCATCATTTTTTTAAGAGAGGATGTATAAGTATATTAAATTGTGTGCTGGAATGTTATATCGTGATATTGAAATTGTTTTTACAAGTAAACTTATTTAATTGCATAAACAAAAAAATCATTTCAAATTTACGCAGATATACGTTATATTAAATATTAATTTGTTTAACCCATAAAAATGTTGATTATTTCTAAAAAGTTTAGGTAATGTATACAAATACACGCTTTAGAAATAATTTGATGATTTGAATTTTTAAATTAATGGTTACCTTGCTTCTAGCATTCTCAATCCTAATTTCTGGCCTCGTAAATGCGGTAAAACGTTAAGCCCAACAGCAGAAATGTATTTGTCTACTCCGCATATCGTCCGTGCATCAGCTTTTTTGGTAATATCCGCCATAATTTGCATTACCCTTTTAAATTTAGGCGATTGAAACTTTTTCTGCAAAATATATTAATATAATATATGTATTATTTTTCTTGATAAATTTGATTTACGTTCAGATAAATACTTTGAACGAGTAGAGACTCATTTTTAAAAATCAGTATAATAGAACAACAATAAAATTATATGTTCTCTACTCAAAAATATAAACGGCACAAATAATGTAGTTGGAAAATGATTAGGGACACATGGTTTTGATGGTTTAGAATAAATGTTTATTATTATTTACTCGTTCAATAATTATACGAAATATAACTTCACGAATATATCTACATAGACAATCAAAGTTTCATCGAAACCTCACCTCAAGTTCACCGAGTTTGCTGTCTTCTTCGTCTGAAGATATGCTCAACATATTTATCGCAGCTAATTCTGTTGTTTTATTATTTGAATCAATAATATAGGCAGCTTCAACAATGCCTTGATCCAAGCAGTGATTCCATAGAATACGGAAATCGTGTATCATTTTTGGATCTTCTTTAACATCTGTATTCAAAAAATTTCTGTATTTTAATTATCGGATGTAACGTTATCATTAGAAATATTCATATGCCTGCGATAAAATTGGGATGAATATTAACATTTTTTTACCATTGTCTATTCCCATGGTATAATGTAAAAAACTATATCACATAATAATATGATTCATAAAGTATAAAAAAAAAATTTTTTCAACGAAATTTCAGTATTGCAAAAGTAGATATCGCAAATTAAAAAAAAGTTCAATTATTAACGATAATCTTTTTTGTTTTTGATCCGATTCAAAATTGGAAGGGCTCATTTTGTTGCTTGTGCAATTTCATAGCGAGTAAATGATATCAAAATTGAAAAATTTTTAAAACCTGAAAAGATACATCCACTTGTTTATAAATTTGTGTATGCTTTTTAGACAGTTGAGTTAAACAAATAGTTGTACCTTTGTAGTTTTTGAAAATTTTTCAATTTTCATATCGTTTACTCCCTATAAAATTGCACAAGGAACAAAATGAGCCTTTCCGATTTTGAATCGGATCAAAAATAAAAAAGATTATCATTAATAATTGAACTTTTTTTTAATTGTCTATATCTGCTTTTGCAATATTGAAATTTCGTTGAAGAAAATTTTCTAAGAAACAAATAAAGATAATCTTTTAAAATTGTTAACCACATATAGCCTTCAATTAGTGTAATAACTTGTTAAAATTTCAAATCGATAAATAAAATATTTTTTGCGATATTAATTTTTGAAATTTAAAAAAGTTTTCATTAATAACAAATGACAGAGTGAAGATATTTTAAATTTTAAACAAGGAAAATATAGGCAATTTAAATACCTTTCAAGAGAAGTTTATTATATTATGTAATAATGAATATAAGATATGAAAAAATCGAAAAAACTAAAAATTCAAAATCGTTTTTAGGTTATAAAACAACAGAAAATCAATAAAAACTCAAATCCATCAAGGTACCTTTCTTTTCCCGCGAGCAAAAAGAATAAGCTTTACCCAATGATAATCGGTTGATTCGTTTCGGAGATATGAAGAGTTGAAATATATATATACACACACATACACACACATGCATACATATACATACATCCACGAAAACAATAATTATCAAAATCAACTAATATACACATATATCGCCTTAAAACATCTTTTTTTTCGAAAATTTTTTTCACCGTTACAAAGCTTCCTCTATGAGGAAGCAAAAAATGTTATTAATCATTCCAATTCACGCGGTGAAGTCACCTTAAATAGACGGTTGAAAATCATATCTTTTTGTATAGTTATAACAAACAATAAATTACTTTACATTAGTTTACACAAATTTTGTGTACTTTTTGCCCGTTAAATCTTAATTACACCGAAAAGTGTGTTTTATTTCGTTTTTGGCACAAAACTTGTGTCAAAACCTAATCTCATTTTCAACTGTGTACACTTTTCAGAAATATCATAACTTTGTATTTATGTGAGTTTGGCCTCTTTTAAAAGAGCTCTATTGTATCGACATTATTGCAGAACAGTGACTGTATATTTTGTTACATCACTAAATTTTTCTAATCAAATAATAACATCGGGTAACGAGTGACTCAAGCTTTACTCTGAAACCATTCCACGTAAAGCAGTAAATTTTACAGGAAGTGTGCGTATATTAAAAACATAAACCATGACTCTAATAATATATATTATGATGATTATCTCATAAATATTAGTATCTGAGAAAAATAAGTAATTTGTATAATTTGCTAACAGCATTTCTAATTTTATAATTTATAATTTTGATGTCATTTACAAATAAGGAACTCGTTCTATATCACTGACATTTTTTAATGGAAACCATCAAGAGCCATAAAACATGCACTTCTATGAAATCCACTATAATCTCACTTTTATTATTATTTCAAAAAACCGTTATAAAAACTAAAACAATTAACGACTCATACATGCAATTTGAAATAAATTCGAAAAAGCACGCACACATACAGAAGAAATTCACTCTTCACTCCAATGTATACGCACTGAGACTCTTGCATATCGGCTCGTCGACGATGAAATACGTGAGCATGTGTTCGAGTGCCTCCTCGCGCCTTTCCAGCGGTACCTCCTGGATAGAAAATCTGAGCCTCCTCGTCGTGCCATCTGCAAGCCGCTCCTCGCCCTCGACAATGCGCCATACGTTCGCTGTTTTATCGTCGCTCATTTCACCTGCAGCCTTGTAAAATAAGCCGAGCTCCTGATAAAGGAGGCCGACCGCGTATAGCAATAATTAGTTTGGTATTTACATTCGGAGATAGTAACAGAGAGTAGGAGGAGAAAGTTTATTGTAGGAGTGCCGAATTTACCGTCGCTTTGTTGAGGAAGCTTTAGAAGGTGTAATTATGTTGCTCACGAGAACGGCGTATCGATTTTATTAATTAGCGTTTCGTTTACCAACGATGGAGCTACTTTGAGAGGCTTATTTTAGTTTGTAGCGGGAATGAGAAAAATTTGTAAAACGAAGGTAAGTAAAATATTGTTTAGGTAATATAAGTTGATATTTTGTAGTTTTTTTAGTTTTACTTTTTTTAGTACAGCCGAATAGAATTTACGCTTTTATGATGCACCTTTTCTATTCCAACTACAGAAATGTAATTATTTTTTTTTATTTTTACAACTGCCACTGTAACTACCTATAACTCGTATATTAACTTGTAAATTTTTAAAATAACGTCCGGTGTTTCACGAACATAAAGGGTTGCCATAAATATGTAACTGCAACCATAAAAGCAGAAAACATATATGTGGAAGAATGTGTTGAATAAGAAAAGAACCTCATAGTTAGTAATTCAGTAACATGGGAAAAGTTTGAGATAAATAAAGTAATAAATATATAAAAAAATAGAAGTGGCTTTGCTGACGAAACTAAATAAAACACACAAAAATATAAAAGGATCTTTTTATCAATTTTTCCTACTATGTTAGCAGAATCAAAAAATTGAAAATCTTCAAAGAAACAAGCCAGTAGTCCGGATCAAAACGCTTCCGGATTTAGCTTCTTTGAGGATTATACATTTTTCGATTCTGTTAACTAAGTATAGTGAAAAAAGAAAAACAGTGAGAAAAAGATCCTTTTATATTTCTAAGTATTCTATTCCATCAAACCACTTAGCAGCCAGGGAATAAATAGTTTCATTTTTTTTATCCATTAAAGGTGGTTGTCATTAGAGGCTTTGCGGGAAATAGTTCAAATAAACAAATTGCATCAATATGTTTCTGCAAGGACGATTGCCATAACAACATATACGGAAGCAGCGTAATTGTTTCAGAAATCTATTTATTTAAAACTATGTTAAATTTATCCAGCATATCTGCTATATAAAACAGTAATAAACGTATGATTGATAAGAAATATTATACAGTTACAAAACGTAATTGTTATTAAAAAATTCTACAAGCTAAAATAATAAAATATTGAAAAATTGAGTATGTATAAATTGTCCACTGTTAAAAATACGAAATTCCGGCTCGTGTAAAGCTTAAAAAATATGCAAAATTGTAAATAAAAAAAGAATCGCTCCATTAACGTAGGAATGCTTATCGGTCTATATTCTATCAATAGAAAAAAATATGAGAAAAGAATCAATTTAGACAAATCAAATTGCTTTGTGAAACATAAAAAGACGTATATGAAAGTTTTATCAAGGTAGATTCAGTTTTCGCGCGATTGAATAATGAAAAGTAAACCGATATACGACGAAAAAAAAAAATTGATTGGCTTTCATCGTACTTTTTCTGTCCCAACTATAGACAAAATTTCCTAAAACCATCGATACCCGAAATACATATTGAAATTGGAAAACCGAATTTGAGCTTGTAGAATAAAAATCTAACGTTATTATATCCACTTTTTATTTATAAACATGAAAAGAGATAGGCGCAGTGTCGCTGCGTAAAATACGTGACAGCTGAAATGTTATCGACAAAGAGCCCAAAAATAATCGCCGTGTTTAAAAAACTGTCAAAGCCCATTATTCAAACAATCACTTAGACAAAATACGACCGCAGTGAAAAATCTCAGGCGGGACGTTTATTCGGCGACCGGAAAAATTACCATCGCGGAGAGCACTCGAGCGCCAGCTCTCCACGAGTGTCCTCGTCGAGCAAAATGCATTTATCAAACCTCTCATGAATAAATTCGAAAATTATAAAAGCCGGCTGTCTGGGTGTGTGGGTGGTGGCGCTGTTGTGACGCGGCGCAAAGCTATATACACACTGCACGCAGGGGCGAACGACACTTGATTAAGCCCGCCGAGGCTTAACACGCGCACGTGAACTTACCTCTCTCTCACTTACTTTCCAAAAATAGCCGTCGCTCGTGTGCCGACGACGCTGTCCCTCGAACTCCTCGCCGTCGCTCGTTCAATCTTGGTTAAGCCCCGGCGGACAAGCCGAGCGGAAGACGACCCGTCGGCGATCGACGACGCCCCCGCGCGCCTCGTACTCTTTCTCTCTTTTTATCTCCCTCTCTATCGAGATATAAATCGCGATAAACAGAAGCGACGATACGGTGTTCAGAGTTATTCAGACCACACCGAGTTGAGGAGAGAGAGAGAAAGAGAGAGAGACGAGATGCGCCGCGACGAAGCGCAACGCGATTAAGCAATTACGTAACGTAAGCGGCTGAAGCGCGCGCCTGTGGCTTTGGCCCATGCGAGTAATAGGCGAGAGCGCGGGAGTCGAGAGCCGCCGAGCTTTTAAAGCTTGAAGCGAGGCTGGCCGAAGCTTTTTTCGGCGCTGCGAGTACTCGTGTGCCATGTAGGCAAGCCCTAATGGGGCTTTTCGTGCGAGTATAGTTTGTTAAGCGGGTGCGGGAAAGTTTGGAATAACAGAGTTTTAGTCGGCTGGAGAATGGAAACAGGCGATATCCTTTTAGAGAAGTAATTCGTTTAGTACGCTTTCACTGAACTCTATTCAAATTTACATTATTAAGGTGCAACTCTTGATTTAAAAACAGTAAGATAAATTTTACAAAAAGCATTGATATATACCAATAGATAACAATTTTAAAAAAGTGTACATGTATTTCTATAATTTCTTGTAAGATTCTATGCTGCGAAACTAACAGCAATGTGATATTTTTTATCTTATCTATAACTGTATCATGATTTTGTCATATTTGGAAGGTAACTCAAGATAATTTGGCCACTCATTGAATTTAACCACTTTTCTAGTTCTCTATCTCCACTTATCCAAAAGCTTGTTTCCAAATATGAAAAATGTATTTTATAAATCGCTTCTATTTTTAATTTTCAGCGAGTCGCGCCATTTACAAAGTCAAAAAGTAAGTATTTCATTTTATAGTCGAAATATGTAAGTTAAAAAACCCAATTGAAAGTGATACGGACAGAAAGGTGAGGTCTTTTCCCTGAAATTCGTAGGGAAGAAATATTAAAAAAAAAATATTTTTTTGTAATTTATAAAAGTAAAATATTTTCGCGTCTATAATTCACCTAATTCCACCAATATAAATCGTTTTTTAATATGCATGTGTAAAAAAATGGCAAAGTTGTAGGCCAATCAAACATTAAAAATAAAGTGATGCAAAATTAAAAAACAAAAAAAGTCGTATGATGTACCAGTAATACGAAATAAGATCATGTTTCATGGTTTTGTAGAATTTTTAAAGAAGATGTGATTCATAATAGATATGAGAAGGTGTGCAATTTTTATTACGTTCCTAAGTCATTTATGTACTCCTTTTGTGAGAAGAAACTTTAAACATATGATTAACAAAACTCAATTTCATTGATCAAAATGAATTTTTCATTTAGCTTGCGGAGATTCCCGTATAGAATTCCAAAATCATTTATAGAATACAATATAATATATGAAACATACATGGAAAAAAAATAAATTCTACATTTTACACAGTTGGTATAACTATATAAAAGCAAGTTTATTTTACTTTCATAAGAATCAGTTGAAACTGCTTTAAAAAAAAGTAGAATTCACTTTTTGTAAAGTAAGATTGGCATTATGCTTTGATATGCATTTCAAATAAAAAGTAGTTTTTACTGTAAAAAAATTATTTTTTTTTCCACGAACCATCATTTCCTTTACACTTTATTTAAATTCAATGATTGTGTTGTTTTTTTTCACTAATTTATCTTTTTGTCTAATTATTATTCGTAACAAACAAAATCAGACAGGTAATTTATTCGCGATGTCGCTCAAAAATTTTATGATGGTAATATATCGTTCTTTTTGTAGTAAAAGATAGACGTTCAGAGAGTGTGAAACGATGATGACGAATTCTCTTCTTCGCTGGACTGCATGCACACAAAGACAAACAGCGAACGATTGTGTATGTCTTTTCAAGTGCTCCACATGGAAAGATTTTGCTTTTATTTTAAGATTGTAACGTGAGGGCTATTCAATTCCAGCGCACACTGATGTAATGTCAAGGACTTGCTTATTTATATAATCTGTTTTTAATATTTTAACATCTTTGGCCAAAGATCTTTTGCTATAATAAAATTGCTATAAAAATTTGCTATAAAAAACCATTCCGTTAAAGTTCTTTTTGACTTTACGTTTCCCTGAAGAGGAGAGATTAAATAAAAAGGTCACAAAACGTCGGAGATAATAAAAAAATCTTGTGTTTTTTTATTTCTTCCAACCTGGTAGTACGGCCATCAATTTCTCAACAACTTAATCAACTTTCTACCATTTGCTGCAATTATTAAATTATAAAAAATTGAATACGTTGTCTCAAGAAATTAAAGAAACTTGTTTTACCATTTCAAATAATTTACGGACTTAGAACAAAATAAATAACAGAAAATACAACACGTACGGTGGAGCTACTGGTACATTGATACTTGTGCCATTACAAAATCTAACTGTATATTTATACAACGTCAAACGAGACATTCACATTTCCGCTAAGCCGATCATTGTATATCTGTACCACTTCCGCAATCATATAAAAGATTGAATACGTTAAATAATAATAGTAAAGAATGGAAATTAAATGCAGGTGAACAAAATCAAAGGACTTTTCCAAAATACTTACAAGTTAGCTTTTTAACACGTACTATAACAGGCATGATTCAAAATGATGATACAAAATAATCTTCCACGTGTTTTGAATACTTTTGATATACATTTATTCCGTTGAATGATAATGGAAACTTAATGTATATAAAAATCGCTATGATTTTAACGTAAATAAAAAAATATGATTTACATTGATCGTCTAAAAATATCGATAAACAAGTGTTTCTACTCACATTCTTAGCTATTTAACGTAAATAAATACATTGGTCATTAAATGTGTACACTGCACGAATGTAAAACATAACCGAAATATTTGTATGCGCGGTATCATACAAAATTAGGATTCAATTTTCTGTAACATTAATCTCTGACATGTCACCTAACACAAACTATATTCACAAATCTTTGAATACTATGATCGACTGGCTAGCGATCGTCGCCTCGTTCACTTGAGCTCTTTCAGCATGATTTTCAACTCTCTCGACTGGACGCCCGGAAACAGAGGCTTGCCATCCTCATCAAGAACTTCAGCGAAGGGCACGACGAGGGCGGTTTCGAAGCCGGCGCGCTCCGCCTGGATCTGCGAACTCGGCCCCGTAAAGATCGTCGAGGTTGCGGTAATCCCGTACTTCCGGCCAATGTCCGTCCTGTCGCAGTTAATAAAAAATGCATGGTATTACTCGCTAGATTCGTTCATTTTTCATGCGAAAATACATGTAAACCAGGATCGATGAAGCAATATATATAGACTGGAATCTTTTGAGTTTTTTTTTATTTAGTGACTGAATTAACCCTATATTTATTGAATTGCTACTCGGGTACATGCTTCATTCATTTTAACTGTTTTAATATTTACATTTTGGTATTTACGTTTAAATTACTTTAGAGAATGTTTCATTTGATTATTTATATTAATACAATTTATTAAAGTTTTCGATTATTATATATAAAAAGAATTTTCTGAATTTTATAAGAACTTCATTGATGCATTTTTGCGTTTATATTAAAATTTCGCAGAATGCATAGTATAAAATGATCAGTTTCTATAGATAAAATGATCAGTTTCTATAAGTCAATAATTTTTCTTTTGTCCTTAAACGTGTAACTCCGAGAATTAAAATTTTAGAAAACTTTCTTGCATGATGTAAATAAAAAAATTAAGGAATTTTTAAAGTAAAAATCGACCAAGAGAAAAGAAATGGAGAGAAAAAATGCTTAATTTAAAATTTTAAAATATCTCCAAGTTTCTTCATAGTTACAAATATAAATCTAAAACACAAATTCGTTTTTGTATGATATCTGTAATATAATGATGCGAATATAAGTTTAGTGTAGACGAGAAAAAGCTCGAAATGGAATATATTCAACATAACAGACACGTATCCGGAGGCTAATGTGTTATACACATCACGTCGACGGTTCAAAATATAAATATCTAACTGCTCGACATAGGAATTCAAATCAGCGCCGGAAGCTACTTTTCTATTATGTGAAAAATGATAGCGTATACTTTCACCCCATATACGCGCACCCTCCCAGCAGCTATTTGGTTGTCGTTATTGTAACGTTGGAACCACATTCTCAGGAAAATAATGTGCGAAGCACAGTAATATATTTATTTATAACTAAATGAATTGTTTAAAAATTCTCAGATTTTACGTCGCAAAAATTAAAGTAAAACAATGTAAATCCGTATTTAAATTTACAAAAAAAGAAGTAATAGTAATATTAATATTTGTTCTTTAACTAATATCAGATCTAACTCACATTAAATTTTTATTAAAAATACTTGCGTTTCAATTTATTTATATCTTAAAGCATATTACTTTTATCTGCAATCATAAAACTTGACTTTAGAGCTTAATTAAGTTTTGACAATGACGTAATATAATTAATAAATTAACTAATATAATCAAATTGGAATGGTAACCAAAATTAATACTAATATAATACATCTCTACTTTTCCCCGAGAACCACTTCTCGTTATAAATTGTCACGTCTAACATTACACCTTGTCAGATGTGTGGCTCCAATAGAAAAATCCTATTACAGTTTCTCTGCTAGTCAATATGATTATCATTTATTTTATTCACATTATACAAAAATTCTGTCTTTCAGAGATGAATATAATTTACAACATCCACCAAGCTGCTGTGAATTTTAATGTAAAAGAATTTAAATTCCCGAAAAGTTCAAAAATATTGTCCAGTATCGTTTACCTTGCTTCAAGAAGACGCACTCCCAGCTTTTGTCCGCGGAAGGTAGGCGCAACGCTCAGGCCCAATGCGGAAATGTATTTATCTACTCCATAAATCCCGAGGACGTCAACCTTTTCCGACACGTCGTGCATAAACTTGAACAACTTTCTTGCATTCGAAGATTTGAATGTTACCTGCAATTATGTAAACAGTCAAAAAATGAAATTCTCGTTTTGTTTTACATTTTCAATATTTCTTATATTTATTTATACAAAATATGCTGAATGTATTAAATTTTTTAATGAAATTTAGCATTAACGAGGTGCCATAGTCCTACCATTACCGATAGAAGCAATTGAGACAGTTTCAAATTTATTGAAACAAAACAAAACAAAAATCGGTTTCGTTCAAAGTTTTTACAAAAACCAATTGATATTTCGACTTCAAACTTTTACTGGATGATAGAATGTTCAAAACCGCAGTGAAATGTTTTCTTGGTTTTTTGTGATTTTACGTATTGTATTTTAATAAGCTTGAAACTGTGTCAATTGCTCGGTCGGTAATGATACGGCTATGGCACCCCCTTAAAATCTTTAACATTACAATTAAGTATAAGAATAATGGAGACAATTTAGTATTTGAATAATTGTAAGTTTTGTGCAACAGATTAAGTATGAAACTGTGAAATCAGAAACATAACATAAAAAGAGGTCAATACTGTAAATACTTTATTTACTATAATTCAAACATCTATACGAACAATGTAAAGACTTGTACGTGCTCACAAACGTCCAAATGCGACACAATAAAATAGAATGGGAGAAGCCGTATTGAATCGTTTTACTAACCCCAAGCGAGACCTCCCCCAATCTAAAGATTTCCCTGTCGTGGTGCGAAATCCCATGACTCGTGAGCATCTTTATTTTAGTAGGGAACTGCGCAAACATGGCGCTTCGCGGTAAACAAACCGACCATCTCTCACATCGAAAGATATTTATTCTCTCATCACCCCATGGATCCGCTACACGCATCAATGTTTAATTCAATATACAAAAATAATCCGTGGCATGTGGTCTAGGAGCAACAGAGGGTTTTCATACCTGGACCATTATGGCTCCATCAAAGTTTTCTTTATGTATTTTGATCCAATATGTGAATGTCGTATAGGATCAGGCAATTGGTTATGAACAATTTTTATAAACAATTAAGGAATATTTATTCTATTGATTTAACAAAAATACTTATTACTTATAGTACAGTACTTCGATCGGTGATTTTTTCCATGACTTCCTCGTGTGATCGGTTAGTTGTTAAACTGCCTTCTGACAAATTTGGCGGTAGGTGTGGATAAATACAGTTTCGGTACCTAAGCCTACACGGAATGTGACCTAGTTTGCATACAGGTTTTTCCCGCCCCACAGGTATGACCCTGGGTGAATGTGGGATGCATGATAGGTATATGGGGAAAAAGTTTATGGGAGGAGAGTTTATAGGAGAGGTCCACAGGAAAAAACTATAAGTTATGTATTGTCATTTTCCTATTATTTTAGGAAAATGAAAATTCATATTCCTTAAATTATTTTAATTTAAAAAGGTTCCTACATATTTAAAGGTACGATCTATACTTCTCGATTAAAAAATTGTCAAAATTCCATAAAAGACCTGTTTCTCAAACTTCAACAATATTTTACTTGGAAAGTTGAAGTCTTACGTTAAAATGAGTAACACATTTTTTGTATCAAAATTTATCGAAGAATTCGAAAGTATTTAGATTATATTTAGATCAATAAAATACATATTGCGTAATTGTTTATAAAACTGTTTATAACTAATTACCTGACCATCTTACGACAGTCTAACCTCGAAATTCAAATTCAGGTGGTCAAAATACATAAAAATACTTTGGTGAAGCCATGGTACTCAATCGGCTATGAAAACCGTCTTTACTTAGGTATAGACTAATACGACTATACCGTGAAGTCTTTGTATTGAGAAATTTTGTATTATATGAGAATATTATTTTTTCCTTTTGATGGTGCAGGTTTCGGCGTGCATCTTTTATTATTTTCTATTAACTGTGTACTGATAAATAGTATTCACATTTTTTTTATAATAAAAATCGCACGAGTTGATTTATTTATTTTTGCCTTTATTTTATTTTTTATAGTCGACTACAGAATATTGAACGGAAAAAAGATTTTAAAAATCAACTGTTACCGGTTGAATTAATTCTACAATTTTCAGACTATAATACGCTGGAGTTAAAATATCATTTCTTTATAACAAAATACTTTTCCAAAATTTTAATCAATATTTCGAACCTCTGACAAATGATATTTCAAAATATGGACTATCTATTTCTAGATAGATCTATCTATCTAAATGTTATATAATTAGTTTGATCGTAACGAAACATCTGCATTTTGCAAACTTTGGATTAATTCAATTTATATAAAGGCTGGCTAAACAAAGTTTTCTAAAATAAATTTTAGCAGAAATAATTTTCTTACCGTAAAATGTCCCAAAGCATTTTCTATTTCCTCAGTTACTAGAAATAGAATATTTATAGCAACAAGTTCCAGTAATTCGTCATTTGAACCCAGTTTATAAGCTCCCACACTTATACCTTTCTTTAAAAGGTAATGCCAAAGCTCGTGAAAATCGTTAACCGCATCTGTATCCTGTGCAATTTCTATATACAAAAAGAAAATAATAGGGTGAGTTTTTTGTCACATACCTGCATTAGAACAGAATAATGACATGCATAAAATATATGAAATGAGCCAATAATTGTCTTCTATTTTTACATAACGTCGTATCTTTGTCTCTTCTCTTAGTAGTCTAACTGTTGTCATAAAAGTAGTTTACATATTTCTAATTGCCTTTACAAGCCGTTACTAATAACGTACCTTCTAAAAAGGTAAACTTTTTAGTAGTAAAAAAAATCACAAAAGGTAGATTACATTAACATAGCTGCAATTCGTCGTCTCGAAAAAGTCGATATCAGCAAGGGTAAATTCCCCATGTTCGTCAACTGAGGGAGTCGATTAACACGAAGAGCAAAAGACGCGCAAGTATACAAGACTGTTGCTCTGCACTAAAAGCGGGAAAAAGAGAAACGGGCAAAAAAGAGACATACGTACTGAGCGATCTGCACGTGACTTCGTCGACGATAAAGTACTGGCACATGTGTCGCACGGCCTCCTCATGCCTGTCGTCGGGAACCTCCTGAATGGACAATCTGACGGGCACGCTAGCGTCCTTCAGCCTCTCCTCGGCCTCGATGACCCGCCAAATGTTGGCCGGGCCGGCAGGTCGCGTCCAATCGGCCGCGAGCCGATGTTGTTGCCCATCATCGCCGCCGTTTTTATCGCTCATCGTCGTCCCTCGTAAAGACGCGTACCTATATATAGGGGATAGTTAGCTTTTACCCACAGCAGGTCCCTTTATTCGCCTGCGCCTGTAACACACAACGAACGGTCGAGAGTTGGTTATATATGTGTTCGTTGGCTTGTTTTGTGAGCGACTCGTATGTATACGCATGTTCGGATGTAGGTGGGACATAAGGGATGCTTTAGCCGACGAATGTGTGCTCGTGTCTCGAGTGAGTAAGCAAGGTCTCGGTCACATTTATGGCGTGGCTGTCGAATGTTGATGTATGCCCTGGACTTTTTCGCATTTTTGCGAGAAGAAACTTCAGAAAATTAAAGAAAATAATTTTTGGTTTCAAGGAGAATTGAATAACCATATAAAGATACCTATTGAATTATCATCAAATTGTGATTTAATTTCAGATATGTTCCGAGCATGAATACATTCATGCGATGTACCACATGGAAATTGAATCATTTTATAATCTCTAAGAACAATGACATTGTAAAGAACTTAGTTAACAAAGTGAAATAATTACATGTTCATTTTTGCTTTCACATAAAGGGAGCTTAGACTATTCGTCGTTTCTGAAAATAATTTTTTATGCTACGCGCGCTCGCGCGCGCGTGTGTGTGCGTGTGTGTGTTTGTGGTATGTGTGTGTACCTATTTATTGATTTCCTTTTGTTTGATGGACGAAAGAAGATTCTTAAGTTTTCGTTTTTTTCTCCTCTTTTCTTTTTTAATGGTAAATATTTAAAATAGAATAAAAAGATTTTACCTTTTCATTAAAAAATTTATCTAATTATCTTATCAAATTATCATTTAAACTAATTAAAACTATATCATATTGGAAAATAGCTTTCATAACGCTAAAAACAAAATATAAAATCAATAATCATCATAAATTACACAAGCAATATTATTAATGAAACATTTTAGAAATTAGATAGGTATTAGATTTTTGATTGTTTTATTTAAAATATAAATGAAACCACATTATAAAATAATAACAAAATTTAAAAGATTATCTGTTAAATATTTAGATAATAGTCTGTTTTAAATTGTACCTATGTATAAAATAATGAAACGAAGTATTTCACCTAAACTCTGTCAATTCATTTATGAAAAATATTATATAATCTATAATAAAAATTTCCAAAACTATAAGTTTAATTTTCTTAACGATATATTATAATTAAAACTAAATTATACTTAAGAATAATAAAAACGGAAAAGACAATAAATACCTGGCCAAAGCAAAGCCACGCTATCGAAATCCCAATAAGGGGTGGGGATAGGTTTTTAGAAAATATTTTTGCCGAAAGCTAAAAATGCCGAATATATTATACCGATAGCTAACT
>UXGD01005090.1:0-15351 GCA_900474315.1 Torymus auratus
ATAATCATGGTGTGACGTTTTTAATTTCAAAATTGGCCAACGGCTCGCCAACCGTTAGTTAACATTTTTAGCAGGATCTTCACAATATGTTTTAGGATAAAAGACTGCCTACATTTTGAGAGAGAATTTTTTCATAAAAAATATATTTTTACGTTGGATAATTTTTCTTTAACGAGGATAGCCGTAGCAATTATTGTGAACTTTTAAATATAATCTCCCAATAATATGATTATTTAATGACCAATTGCAGGAAATTAGTTTATTTTACGTCGCGCATATTAAACGGGACTCGTTAAATGTTAATTTTCTCATTTTGATTTTCACGGCTCACCTCTAAAATTTTACACGCTAGTTAGATTTAACAATTTACGAGCCCCTTATAAAGAATTCACGAGATTCATCCTCCCAAAACGTATCTCAAAGTGTTTCAAAAATAAAAAAAAAAAGATTTAAAATTTAGGATAAAAATAATGTTTTATTTAAAAGTACCATCAGATTGATCAGAAATTTGTTTAGTCAGAGTATAAAATGGCACTTTTGGGTCTTAAGAACATCCAGAAATTACGCTCTCGCTATATCCGCGCTCATGAAATTTGGATTCCGCTCGCATAGCAGTACACACCCTCATGTAATAAAATATGAAATAAAAGGGGGCGAAAACACGTACGTGGAACATAAACGACGCCATTTCCAGTAATCATTCCTCTCGTGTCCCCATAACGAGAATGGCTCTAGCACTACTTTTCACTCCCTTACTGTTACAAGATTTAGGTTCTTATAAGTCAAATAGTACATTACATTGTCACGCAATCTATAATTCTATGTTTTTTAAATAAATAAATAAATGTGTTTGATTTTTTCTTGCTGTACATGAAATGTTATTTACATGGTCGTTATTATACTTCACGATTACATTTTACTGCACCAGGAAAAATTTTAATACATTATGCTGGCATTACATTTTTTAATATACAATAGTATAGAATTTATGGTCTCATGAGAGCACGTACATGGTACATCCCATTCTTTTCGATCGTCAAAAAAGCTAATAAAACCCCGACATACGAATTCGTAGTTATTGCTTTTTTATTCACTTTTAATATGTACTTCTACACCATATTCCTTTAAATTTATAACACTTCATAACACCTTTTTCACTGGCCGTACTTATGATCCCGCTTGAAATCGTCAATCACAAATATAAATTTGATGCGATGACAAGCCAATCCAATAAACCTCTCCAGTCTTTCATCTCGCCACCCTGAGAAATCACACGCGTAAACTCAGCAGCCCGTCCTTGATATATATCCTGCGTGCGTAACGCACGTGTCCACAGGCAGTCGCACCGCGTCGCAGAAATCGATACTACATATACACACCCGCGCGCGCGCAAGATGAAGATGTCGCAAGTCACGCGCGCAAATTGAATCTAGCCGGCCCGCCGCGCTCGCGTATATCCATCGGCAGTCGAAATTTTGATCCGCATGTCCGTCGTAAACTTTTAGGGGAGGATCGACGCGCTCGGTGCAAATATTTACGTAATCTCCCGTGGTGGGTGTGTGTTTTGATGCGGAGATGGTATAGTAGCTTAGGGTGTATGTTCAGGGAAAGGAAAGGGCGGATTTTGGGATAGAGTTCCGGGACGCGTCGATGCACAAAGTTTCGCAGTCTTGGGATTATTGCGAGGGGATTCTTGAAAATAACTAGGTAACTAGGTTCCCCTCTCTTTAGGCGATTAATTGAGGTCGGAGGTACTCCGAAGAACGGGATTGTGCACGGTAATTATATTCTGCAGTGAGTTCATTGCGTCTGCAGATTTACTTTAGAAATGCATGATATATCTTCCACCATTTTTTCTCTCGATCTTATACTTTCTAGAATTCTTAAAGTAGCTAAGAAATAGACACTATCAGTCACTCTTCTCTCGACAGCTACCTCAACCCAAACATCGGCCCGACGCCTCTGTCTCCACACCACAACACCGATATACATAACGGGCAACCTGTACACCCGAGCGTTTTGACAGGAGCCGTCGTCGACGTCGCCGTGCGCTCAAGGCGAATAGACGCTACTACTCCCGAGGGAGGGAAGAAGCCGTGCCGGCAAGGGGGGGACCGCCGATGAAAGGAGGATGGGGAAGGGGCAATTTACATGGGCCTTTGAGTCTTTCACGCTCGCCCGGCTATCTGGGCTAATGGACATTTTTCTCGCGTCGATTTCCGGATTGATCGCTGCAGTTTACTTTTTTACGAACTGGAGCTTTGATGCTTTTGATCTGATTTCGAATGGCTCATGTTTTTTTTTGAGGATTCGGGTTTCGTTTGAGGCGATGTATTTCGAAATTTTCACGAGTTTATGTTCTGAGTGGCGTGTGTGTGCATGAGAGTTGAATTGTAGGTCAAGTCATAAGTTGATACAGTTTCAAAACTTATTAAAGATAGCACTCGCGAGACAATGGGGCGAGCTTGTGCAGCATATATGCATACTTATATATATGCAGTGAGTGCAAGGCTGTAAACAAAACGGCAGAAACGGTTTTCTCATGTAAATACGGCAGCGCAGTTGTGTGTGCGTCGGGCCGCAATCGCGCAACCGCGACGTATACAGGCAGCGCGCGTGTTTACCCTACTTTCTCCATCGCACATATACACACTCTGCATGCGCGCCTCCATGCATGAAAAAACCGCGCCTCCTCAACTTTTCACAAATAAAAAAAAAAAAAAAAACGAAAAAAAAGTGAGCGAGAACAAACCCACGCTCGTACACACACACACAGACTCGACGCGGAATAAAACATTTTCATTCCAGCGTCATACACACACGTCTGCACGCCGACGTTCAATCGAACATCACGACTACCTCGCGCCCGTACAATGCGCAGGGAGTCGGACAACTTACTTGACGAGCGCGGGGGGAAGCGCATTGTCCGCGCGCGAGCGTGAAAAAGGTGCTCATATCGGTCTTGCCACACGTCAGGGATCGAAATGCGCTTTTGTAAATCGAGGAAAATTTGCATGAATATGGAAATCGAGAGCTAGCGAGCGCGCGTCAAGTGCCTCGTTTCGCGTTCGCCCTATACGGATGTGTGTGGAAAATATATATATGTATATCGTAAGCGCCTGGACGAACTCTATTTTCCTTAAAGCTTCAATCTGAATTTATAAGCGAAACTAAATTTCGCGCGTTAAATTTTCAAAATATATACATGTGTATACGTATATATGTATAAAACGGTGAGAGAGAGAGAGAGCTTGCGCGCGCTCCGAGGAAATTGAGTTCGCGCGTATTTGCATAAGTAAACGGGCGGGGGAGATTTTCTTTTTTACGCCGACATCGGCAAGTTATATATTACGCTCGCTTGCTTTTGATCAAACAAGCTTCGCCTAATTTCAAGGACATTATTTCGAGAAGAATAAATACGTGAATATATAAGAGGTCTTGAAAGTACACAGCCGCGTAAGAAATGGCCACGAAGAATTTTGTTTCGAATTTTTGAAAATTGCGCGTTGCATGTTGGAATACGTAAATACCCGACAGAATAAATATACGTCCAGCGTACATATATGATATTTCGTACACCCCCCTGAAATTTCCCGAATAAATAGAATAAGAAGCGAATCTTTCGAAGAAATATACATCTGGAGATACAGGTATATGCAAGATTCGCTCTCTAACAAGCGCGCGCGCCTACAATACTAATTCGAATCTAATGCGGAGAGCCGACTGTGGGAGCCTCTCAAATCAGCTCAGCACCGCGCCAAATCAAAGCCCATCAAAGTCTCGCAGCGTCTTACCCCCCTCCACCCCTCCTCATTCATACACAAAACCCGGGCGATCTCGGCATTGGCCTGATTCGCCTAGGCGAAGCAAATAGCCGCCTGCGCGCTCGCGCTAACGAGCATATAGCAGTAGCAGCAACGCATTACAAACTGACCTTTATCAAGCGCCCCTACATTCGAGGCCATCGGACGAAAGTACACACACAGACACAAACACTGCACACATAGACCTCATCTCTCGAATCTCATTCCACGGCGCGTTTAAACATTTAGCCAGTGTGGCCCCGCGGCTGGAGAGAGAGGAACAAACGTCGGCGAGGGCATTTTGCAATTAGCGGCTGCTGCGCGCACCGATACTCCGATACTCTCTAGCGCGCGTCCCAATTTCGCGCTCGCGAGAAAGAGAGAGAGAGAGAGAGATAGTGGACACGTGTGTACACGTGCAGTAGCGACAAGAATGTTAATCGATATCGGGGGTAGCCGATCTCTGATTCCGTAATTAATGCCGGCCGCGGCGGTGGCGGCGGTGGTGGTGCGCTTTTTCGCGGCCGCGGACCTGCGGCAACCCGTGTATAGGTGCGATGCGCTGGGTTTGCCGAAATTATCGGCGGTGAGGAAGATACATACGGCGAGTGTATTGGCTTGGCCTAAAAATTATAGGCGGCTAATTACGTGAGGATTCCGTGCTTGTAATATGAGCAAGCTGGATTGGAATGGAGTCTAGTGTATTGGTAGTATTGAACGGAAAGTTCCCTTTGTAGAGGCGCGCACGAGCTAAATAACGATCGGATTCTCTGCGCGCTTTTTCGACGCTAAAGCAATGAACGAGTTTTAAAGGGTATTTTGAATATTGATGGGGTTGGGTACACACGAGAGGCTTTTTATATGCAGTTTAAAGAAAAACAATAAATAAGTCAAGTATTTCTTTTTTATTTTTAAATAAAACTCGTTGGAATAATTTAGAAAAGCCTTTCGAAGAATATAATATATACGAGCGGTTCTGAAAAATGCCGAGAGCTTCCCACGCGGAGTCAATAAAAGGAATATCAATCAATCTGTCAATCTATTCATTGGATGCAGATTTAATATTCTTTAAAATAATATTGAGGAAAAAAAAGCACTAGCCATTTTCCGCTGTACCTTTAGTTTTTATAAAGCTCAACGATTAAACGCAAATATTTTCGCTACGATATAACAGTACCATTCGATTGTAATACATATTTTTAATATTTGCAAAGCAAACTTTACTTTCATATTTCGAATTTTAAAAAACCCTTTGAAGGAATTTCTGGCCGCGTGTAAGCAAACAACTTTCGCTTTTCGATATTGAAAAAAAATTCTGCCTGAAACGCGTTATACACCTCCACAAAGTCAAACAACACACCATCCACAACCTATTTTCAAAACGTTCCCAAAACTGTACTCTCATTCTCATTGACGTTACGATAGTATAGCAAAAAGCACGACCGAAAACCCACAGCCAACCCATAAATAACGACGGAAGAACAAAGCGCGTGCGAGAGAGAGGGAGAGTGCCGGTCACAGGGCATAAATCCCGCCCGCGAAACTCTATCCATAAACAACGAACTCGCTCCACTTCCACTCAACTTTGCCAGAGTTGCCGTCAACTCTCTCTTCTCTCCGACTCCCCCGCGACAAAAGAAAACCTGCACGCACGTGCGAATGCGGGACAAGGCTGTTGCGCGTATACGCTACTCTAACGCCATTAAGGTATCGCTGAAAGGATCCTCCCCTCTTCCCTATCGCCTCCTCCTTCTGCGCGATCGATAAACATATTTTTTCATTAAATATTCATTGCAAGAGAGAGTATTTTCAATCGACGAACGCTCCCCGCCCGCGGAATATCGAGCAGGAGAGTTTCGGGGGAAGCGAGTGCGGGTCAAAGGAGGAACAGCGCGTGTGGCAAGCGCGATGTAAAGAGAGATCGAGAGAGAGAGATGATCTGCGTCTCTCGCGCGCGTGTGGTGTACGATTTTTTCCACAGCAAAGGGTTTTCGGGCTTTTGTCGAGGCGCGCCCGCGCGCGGTGAGAGACAGGAATTCGTGGCTTCTGACGAGAATAGAGGTGCAACCTGATATTCGATGCGAGCAGGGTGAGGTCGAGCGAGGATCAGATTTATTCCTATCTCTGGCGGTGGTTGGATGACAATAAAACGGGAAAAAATTACGTTCGCATGGTCGCTTGATTTCTACAGGTCTCGTTCTTTTTCTGCTATTGAAAAAGTCAAATTTATTTTATAGTAACTTGATATATACTCTATGTAAACAATGGTATTGGGTTCGTACGTTCTGCTTGAACAGACCAATTAGCTTTATCCGTTCTTGCTAGTGAATTAATCAACCTGCTGCAAGATGCAATCACCTTAAAAACTAACTGCAACCATACAATTCTTTGTATTTCCGGTGTACCTCGCTTTACCACGCGAACCACGAATTTTTCAGTCCCCCGCTCCCTGATTTAAATTTCAGATCCGAAAAAGTACAATGTTTTTTTCAGACTGACGGCAGCGATTCTTTATTTTCTCCAATTACGTTAATCAATAACGGCCAGTGTTTTGCAGAAGGGCGAAAGAAGTTCGTGCACGAGAGGACCGCAATCCCGTATTTTTAGCGGACCATCGCTCACGTCGTATCAGGTGTATTGAAAAACGGGTACGTGGCTCGGTGTATGTATGTACTCTGAGAGAAGAAAATACGCGCAGCTGGACAAAGAAAAAGAGCGTATAACCTTTCTTACAGCGGGAGAAATGTGATAAAATAATTTGACAACGGGACGCGGAGTTATTGTGACGTATATTTCTTGGTTCAAGTTGGTAGCTATATTGCAGTTGAGAGTTGCTCTTTTTTAAAGTCGAAATTGTACTTTTTTTTAGTAATATATTTTTGTTCAAACAAAAATGACAGTAGTATAACAAAAGTGATGATATTGTAGACTTCTGACTTCTCTTCTTTCTAATGCCGGTTTATTGAAAATATTTTATACAAGTTTTCTCCCAAATTTATTCTTTCATTTTTATATTTTTTGCGTATACTGTATACAGTTTATTCTATTGATCTATATAACTTCAATTCTACAAATCGTCGAATAATTGGTTAACAAAGAACAATTATCGTCTTTCTCGTTAAACTTTATAATTCTGTTCCCCAAGTGCAATAGATCTTCGACTGCATTCCGCCCCAGCAAATCAATTTGAAATAAAGCAATAAAAAATGTATCCCTCCCTCGAGCTACATAAGGAATCACCCGAAACAAATGAATCAAGCACTCCCCCGCACACACACACACACACACACACCCACGTATACACGTACACACTCACAAATCACATTTCGAGAATCCACCGACGTATAGATAGACGTAAAGAAGACGGGAACCAGAGGACGTATATATAAACGGGAAGATTGCGGAAGGAACGGGAGACGCCGGCAGTTCGAACTTTGAAAATGAAACTCGAGGCCAAGTGCTCTCGTCTTACACGTTTCTATATATCTCCATTGGCCCTCCACGCTCACACACGCACACACGTTTATAACTCTACAGGTGTGCTGGCGCAGGGATGGAGGAGGTCGCGAAATATTTTAGAACGAGACGAAACGCGCTGTAAACGTTAACGGTTATATATATGGCGGATGAGCGAGGAAATGGAGCGACGGTGTGGCGGACGGTCGATCGGCGAAGGATAAAAGGAGCACGCGGGGAGATAAGTTGTAAGCGACTAATCCGGGGATGAAGTACGACATTCGTGGCTGGATATATATCTGGCGCGTTTCAGTTGTCAGTTTAGTTTATCGCGCGCGTCGGCTATATGGATATTGATTTATTAGCAATCTGGATTGAATCCGGGCGTATATAAATTATTTTAGTACACGATCTAGTTACGTTTGTTATTGTTTCCGTAAAACGTCACTGGCTGCTCATTAAACCATTTCGGAGCTTGGTGGCGACAATATTAAGCGTATAAATTTAATAAACACAGTGCGTGCTCTTGACATGTTCCACCTAGTTTTCTCTAGTTTCCCACTTTGTTTCCAACTATTTACAAAGCTCACTAGCTTTCCATACGCAACGCCAAACGCGCGTGAAAAGCCGAAAATTGGAATCACTTTCCTCGCGTATACACACGCGTCATTCACACGCATTCATCTTGGCAAAAATTTCAATCTCCGCGCTGCTCTCTTCTACCCAGCTTGCAAAAAAAATCCGCCGTAACCATACGAGATATTTCATTCGAAATACCATAGCGTGTACCGGTTATAAAGGCGAGAGCCTTGATTAATGTGGGTGTAGCGCGGCCTCATGTCCTCCCGTAAAAATAATTCATCACGCGCGGCTAAAAAGCAGCCGCTCGCAGCGGGTCCTGCGCGTGTCATCGCGAGCGAAAATGGATTCCAGAGGGAGAAAGAAAGAGAGAGAGAGAGAGACTGATGAGCGCTGACTCGGAGCGCTGATGAGCGGCCGCAGAAAAATCAAGAAACACGAGTCCGCGTCCAACGCGTCTCTGCAAGCGAAGTAAAAACCGCGGGCTGACTGTCACTCGCAGTCGCGCGGCTGGGGGTGGGTGTAGTAGCGGTCGTAAATAAGCGTCGAAACTCATTTCGGCGGCGATCGACCGCGCGGCTTTACGGCGATCGAATATGAAGATGTCAGCGGCACGGTGTGACGAATGGAGCAACTTTCTCCTGGTGAGTATTATAATATATATAGCTATGCGTGTGTAAGGGATGCTTGACGTTGTTGGAGAAAAAGTTCGACCCAGTTGGCGCCGACAAAAGTGACGTGCGAATGGTCGTATTATTGCTTCATTAACGCTTCTGTCATCGATGACTATAATGTATACAAAAATACCGCGTAACTTTACATATTTTTTTTCATTGTTAACCAGCGGTATGTAAAGCACGATATTACCAGGGTCTATTGTACATAAATATTCGCGACTCTATGTTCTGGCGCTATCATAGCCGTAGCCAGCGTTCTCTCCTCTTCGAGCTAATTTACATATGACCCTCCCGAGACTGTAATTGTCGTGCTCAGGAGTATCGTAGCAGAAAGGAGAGCTCGAGAGTTTATGTTTGGAATCTTGTTGTAAAGAACAATAAATCGCGTAACTGCGCGCATTAATTACGAGATTCCGCGTACATAACAGCGGCTAAATTGAATGTCTTCCCCGGCAATTACGCGGCGCATACCATATTATACACATATATACATATAATATGGAAATCCACGAAATCCAATCATAAAATATCAAAGAACTTGGACAAAAAATATAAAAAAACGCTATACTACTTCCCGACATTAATCTCGAACTTGGAGCCCTCAAAAGGACATTTTTTTTCTCTCGTTCCCGCTACAGCACCGTAACTCGCGTATAACTTAAAGGAAAATAAGACTGCAAATTTCCCCGAGGAGCGCAGCTCGAACGTGTCTCACTCACTCTCTGGCCGCGAATCGAAGCGATCTCTCGCCTCCCACGCCTCTGCAAACCCACGCGTCTACATTGCCATGAACATGCCACCAGCGCGTTACTCCTCACGCTTTGTCTCTCGGTACTCTCTTAGCGCAATGACTAAAACGGGCGCGCAAAAACGGGGATGCCGCGCGCGAGCACCGTGGTCGTGTCCGGGGACTTAAGCTCCATCGATTTCAGATACACGCGGACGGCAGCTCTACTCTCGCTCTCTCAAAGGTATTGGCCCCTTCGTCGAGGGTCGCGATAACGCTTCCCTCCCTCATGCTGTTCTCGCTCTCGAGTCCCCTCCATATGTTTTTTTCCTTCTTTCTCTGCAGGTCAGCGCAGCTTTTTGTGCTTTGTGAGGTCGTTGAAATATGACGCGGAGCGTGTGGTAAATTGAAATCATAAATAAAATGGTTGAAAAACAAACAGGTGGCTATAGATCTGCTATAGATTTTGACGTGGTCGATACAATGAGCCTATTATGATTGAGCTATTGATTAACAGTTGCCATTGGTTTACACGTTATGGCATAACAACAACGTTCGAAATCGAATAAGTAGATTAATTGCAACATTATATTTTTAAAGTCATTTATAGCTAATCGTTCCGCAACAAAATTGTAAATACTTCGAACTAAATATATACGTGAACACAATACCCTTGAAATCAATGTACATATTATCACATCGACGAAACAATGTCACCGTTCAAATTAAACGTAAGGGGTGCTGTTATGTTACGAGTTTTATTGTACTCGGACATAATAAGCTCCGAGGTGCATTGTTACGCGACACAAAAAGCTCGGGTCCCGAAATAATATTATAATTTGCGGCCGCGTGGCACTGCGCTAATCTGCTTATGCTACCGTGGCTCGCGAATGTCGATTAACGCGTGCGAGTAGCGGACGCGAGCTAATAAAATCATTCGCCCAAAAACGTTAATGAGGAAATGCATTACTCAAATGTTATTTATTAAAAGCGAGAGGAGACGGCGGCTGGCGCATTTGAAATTACAATGAGACGTAAACAGAGAAGAAAGCGAGGGAGGAAAAAATTCCGCGTTATACGTTCAGGGTTCGAGCTCTCGGCGCGCTTATTAAAAAGCAGCGGGCGGTATTTCGAAAGGAGGCGAGAGGAAGGCAGACGTGCGTACATGCGCACACGCAGAGGGGAAGTATGTGTGTCGTCGGGAGAATGTAAAGCCAGCCGAGCCGTGAATATAAGACGGCGGGGATTACGCGAAATTCTTCGGACGTGTCTAATTTGCCACGCGCGGCCTCGAATTCTTATAACTCCGCGTGATTCTTCGCGCTTCCCCGGATGCTGCGCTAGATTCTCTCTAGGTTTATCCGCTCGAATTAAAATCGGTGCGGGGAGAGAAAGAGAGAGTTACAGGGTTACATTAGAGGCCGGAGTCCGGCGACTTATTCATATTTATGAGCGGATCTATATGCATTAAAAAATTTCGAGATGCCCTTTTTGCCGCGCGCTACTTGATTATGTGCCCTTTGTCGGCGACTGCCCGATGCACCTCGCCGCTCTTATATTATTCATCAGAGAATTGTTAAGCGGGTAATGGGAAATTTGAATTTTAAAAAGCGCGGCCGCGCGCCACAATTTTCGCGGCTATTTTTCGAATGGCGAGTGTAAATTTTATTATAAAGGCGATGCTTTTTTAACGGGATGAATTAATGGGGTGCATTGATGGGTTTGATAAGAAAAGTGCGCATCAAGCAATTGAATGCAAGGGAAAGATATTATTACAGAGTTATTGGAGGACGAAAGAAAAGGGAAGATTCGCTGAATTCGCAGAAAGCTATTTATGAAATTTAATATTACAGGAGACTTCGGCAAAGAATATCGGAAAAAGATTTCCTTGCAAACTTCAACAATGAGTAAGACTGCAAAAATCGAACGTCTACTGGATTTTACATTTGACCTCAGCTGACGGAAAGAATAATTAATAATCCTGTATGCACGCGTAATTAAGAAATGCATGTACAATGCTAATGTGAATTAATTGAATATTGTTGATGTTATCTAAATACATTTATAGTACTGTGAACAGCAAACAAAACTTACGAGATAACCAACTGTCAACGTCAGATGACGTCAGTCAACGTCATAGAACTTGCACGTCAGTATGCTTTAAAACTTGAAAAAAAAGGTTATTTCTCAGTACTGCAAGTTTATTTTACGCGATTTGTAAAGAGGAGCATATAATCCGCCGGAAATTATCGGATGGAATTTTAAAAAGTCTCGTTTAAATGCCTATAAAGCTGCGAAAAATGCATGAAATAAATTTATGGCGCGCACGGTTGGGCTCGCTGCTCGAAAATCAAAAGCCGCTAAGCCAACGCATAAAACTGTTGCGCGCATGTATGTAAAGCCAGTTTTTGGGCAAAAAACAAGTCGTAAAAGCGTTCGTGTATGTATAGATTTTGCGCATCAAAATAGCTCGCGCTCTTATGCTAAATGAAAATTTTTCGTAATGCGAAACTGGAAAACATCGCTTGCATTATGAAAACATTGTTGTGCGCGCGGGCGCGCTATGTGATAAAGCAGTTATGTTTTGCCGTTCAGCGCATTCAATTTTTCAGAATAAATGATGAAAAAGAAATGTCGTTGTTTGCCCAAAAGGAAATTTCTATACACATGCACTCTCTGGCTTTTTAAAAACAGTAAATAATATTATTTACTTCGCAGTACTATTTACTGCCCGCGTTCCGCCGCTATTTTCAGACAATGAAGCGCGGAAATTGTTTTCGCTCCGAACTTATTTTGGAAAAATACCAAACATACCGTACTGTCAAGTTTCAACAAATGGACCGCTACTTCGCTACATTTTTCCCTATTTGTAATTACATACATTTCAAAACACACAATCTGTATAATACAATTCCTACTCCCAACGGAAAAGCTTTTACAAAAAATATCCATTTTACTTCACACACGTACGATGCATCCCCTTCTCAATTTCGCGTCTGATCTCTGGCAAACACCCCATATACTGCCACCCTAAAAATCCAGGCAATAATAAACCAACAGCACCGCGCAATATCTCTCTCCCCCAATAAGAAAGTCGTCCCCGAAGATTTCAAAGACTCCCGCGCTGTTTACCCCTCGCTCTGCACTCCTGCTCGCGTGACCGACAGGGGCAGCCTGTATATATAGTAATCGGCAAGGAAAATATTTGAAAGAGATTAGAGGAGGGCGGAGCGTCGCCAAATCCGCGGGTGCGCGGCTGCGGGGATATATATAGAGAGCGAGCCCGGGTCGTCAGAATCAACAGTTTGCTCTATCGATTGGCCTCTGCGGTCCATATACACGTTTCACGCGCCTACGCCGGCGTATGGGGACCTTGCGTATATTATGTGTATATATAGATATAGCACGCGTGCAGCGGGGACAATCGGAAGGGAGAAAAAGGAGACAATGGAATCTTATCACGTTCGAAGAGCTTAGCTTATGCCGGCGGCTGCCGGAAGTCAATCAGCTGGTATATGATTTCGTTTGCCAACTTCGGGCACCTGCGGCCAAAGAGCCTCCGGATGGGAATCCGATGAACTTTCTTTTTTTTCCTGGCTATATAGGTGGGGAGAGATTGTGTAATTATTTGTTCGGGGATTACGGAAGGGATGAAAGAGATTTTTCGAGTGGAAGATATAGAAGTGTATAAGTCGGACGGAGTTATTTCGCGGGGTAATTCGAATTAGAAATTCATTTGCATAGAGTGGATTCTTATTCAAATTGAGGCGTGAGGGCGAAAGTTTCCCCCGCTGCACTTTGAAAACTGATTCGAGGAGGAAGATTGCCTTTATTTCCTTATGTAGATGGTCAGATCAGATTTCACGTGGAATAAAGTTGGCGAGGTTCTCCGTGTCTGAGATTTGCATATCGCGTGGGAAAAAGTTCAGATTCACGCGGCGTGTGTCGCTTGCGATTTGTCAGATAGTTTAATTTCATTAAAATGCTTTATAAATGGTGTAAAAGTTTGAGGCCACTTTTAATTGTATATATTACTGTGTCAGTCAAGATAGTGTGTATATTATTGTTGTCCTGATTCGGAGCCCATAATCAATATCACCAGTAATATTTGCTTATTAAAATCCGTTAATATTTGCTCTAATCACCTAGTGGAACAGTATACAAAGTTAACGTCAATTCAAGTTAAGCATATACCCGAGATAGCGTTAGGTAATCCAAGCTATAATTGCGGAATTATAATAACATCTGGTCGAGGATACGGTGTATTTATAAAAAGTAAATATTCATAAACTAATACGAGCAGTAACTCCTACGTAAACAATAATAACGTACCGGACGAGCTATTACATTTATTAAAAATCAATCAATATTTAATAAATGAATCATTCCATTAACGGTGGAATATTATGTTCAAGTACAAAGCCCTTCACTTTTAATTAATTAGTGTTAGCGCGAAATTTAATTATAATTAATAAACGACGTTTGTGTGAATTGTTTGTACATCAATATTTACGTTATATCCTTTTACTGGATTGATGAATTAAATTTATTAGATTCGCAATTAATGTTTTCGACTACGACAAAGTCCCTATAAGTTTAATGACTGTACTCGTAAAGATATACTTTATTAAACGGCCGTTATAGATACATAGTATAAATTTATATATCCTCAAATATATGCATACTAAAGTCTGCACACTGACGCTCGCGTATCTATTCGCAAGTGCAGGAGCGCGTACGTACGTGCAAACAACTTTGATAATACTTGTTATTGTTGTTGTACGCATTTATTTCATTTAGCAAGTATATTCTCCGTGCACTTGTGAAGACCATTAACGAAAATTATTGTCAACTAAATATATAACAGTGCAGTGTTTTCCCATAATATATTTTAGCTTTATCGCCTTTTCTGCTGCGCGAGTCATATATCTGACTTATACTGTTTTCCAAACGTTATTGCTTAACATACGATTACTTTCGCAAAGAAGGTATAAACAGGAATTTTCTTTGTTTGCGAATAATATCAGGCAAAGAAAACAGTTTTAACAAAAGTTTATATCCTGCATTGTAGCAACCAGAGTATTAATTACACAATAGCCACTAAATACTCGGCAAAGTCCCCCATTAGAATCCAACTAATTTCCCCAACTAAAGTCCTAATGCAGAATTGAATTCGCATTAATTACAAATAAATACACGTTAAAACGTACTTTCAGCACTGCACCGACAGCCCGCTCACTCCGCACCTCGCTGCGAGTCGAACTTCTCCAACTCCTCTTGCCGTGTCGAAACTCAGAGACACTCTCTCGCTCTTTCTCTCTTGCCCGAGCGTCGTCGTCGTCGTCGTTTCCGCGCCAAGACACGCGAGCTGTCTCTCTCTCGTCGTAAAAAACTCCCTCCACTCTGCCGCTCTTTTGTTTAACGGCGCGTGCGTACGAGCGAGTTGGACGGAAGTTAAGAGCGAGCGAAGGCGCAGCGTCGTCCGATCATCCCACGCGCTCGCAGACACCTGCGCGGCAGTAAACTCTCGCTCGGCGCTAAGCCGTTAACTAAGCACAACTAAATCGCTTAGCACCTAATCGATCGTGCCGAGAGCGCATGAGGGTGAGTAAGAGAGGGGGTTGTTAGCACGCCGTATTTTCACTGCGAGAGACGAAGAGGGAGAGTAATTTTGCCGGAGTTGGAAGACCCTGTGTGTACGTGAGTATGTGTCTGGCTGGCGGGTGCGCCTTGGCGCAAAGTGGCGGGAACGAGTTTGGCGGGCCAAGTCGGGCATGAGAGAGACGAAGTAGCATCCTGGGTTTTAGGTTTGTCATGGTATTTTTATTCAGCGGGGAAAAGGTGATTTGTGGGAGAATTGAAGAAATCGGGTATGATTCGAGATTTTTCAAATAGTATGAAGTAATGAGTAAATATTCGAAAAAGCTTGTGGTTTTTTTCGAAAGTGAAGCGTGTATACATAATAACGTCGAAAAGCAATAAACTCCTTCAACGTGTAACGGATCTTTGTGGTGCTAGAACGGTTTAATTTATATGCTAAACATCACCTTTATTAATCAAGATTTTCTATATTGAATAATGTACGCGCGAATTTAGATACTTTTGAAAC
>UXGD01005091.1:0-15347 GCA_900474315.1 Torymus auratus
TATGGTCATAATTATGACTAATTCTCCGGTTATAATTAAGATTAATTGTTTAGCCATAATTATAGTCATAATTATAGCTAATTCTCCGGTCATAATTATAACCGTCAACCATTTCTTATGCTGAAGATTCTTACAGGGTAGATGTATTTTTATAAATTTTACTGATGAAATTAATTAAATTATTTCTAAATATTTCAAAGTACTTTTTAGAATTGGATCAAGAATTTGAAGATTCTTTTTTGGCAGTTAAATATTGATAAATTAATTTTTCAATTAAATAAATTCCCATTAACATCATTTCTGTGACATTTTTTGCCGAATATGTGTGATTTATAGACTAAAATGTGTCAGAGTTATGCAGCTTCACAAAATCACGCTTACAAGCCAGATTTTTGCCAAATTTTCCATAAACATATTTATTATCTTAGTGTATGAAATATTTAATTTATATATTCCATTTTGACAATATAGCTAGTAACAGATGCAGAGAGTAAACCCTTAAAAAATTGTTACTTTGTTCTTGAAGTACTAACTAAATTTTAATGCTTTCTGCAGGAGGCTGAGTAGCAATGAATTTGCAGCACTGTTTTATATTACAGAAATAAAATTTTAAGCTTTTTACGGCATAGTGCAATCTGAGAAATCGTCTCGTAAAACACTAGCGGGACCTTCAGCGGGTGTGTGCGCCAGGAAAAAGCACTTCCAGTCCACTTTCGAAAGCCTTGCAAAGTGAATTTTTCATAAAACTTTTCAACGATCGGCATGCGCGTGAAAAAAAAACTGAATTTTCCAACGTTTACGCGCGAGCGCGTAAGTCTGCGTTTTTTCGGTAAGAAGGGAGCAAAACGGGCACGAGATTTCGCGCCCGTGCGCCGTAATAGAATCATCAGATAGCCTTCGGGAAAATGTCTTTCTCAGGCGTATCTGAAAGTTCCGTGATAACTTTGAGGCGAGTGAACGGGGGCCTCCCAGCGTTTTGTATATCTACTTTGCGAAGAGCGCGTTGGCGAGATTTCGCACGTGCGCGTTTACCCTCGTATACCATGTCAATCGAATTATTTGTCGACGCGCTGCTGCTGCCGCGATGGTATCGATCGGTGGCTTCTCATCCATGTACCCGTTCAAGTGTCAATGGACTTAAGAATTAAATCCACTCGTGCGGTCGCTGTTATATACCGCTGTTACTTTCTCGGTTACCGGGTAATTATGTTATTATCGCACCTCCCATTATACCTCGAGGGAACAGCGGATCATCGTTGGCTTTAATTTATGATTTCTCAATTAGGTGCAACCTGTTCGGTTAAGTTGGGTTAGGACAGGTAATTGATTTAATAAGAAAGTTTAAGTTCGTTGTTGGTGGAAATATAAAACTTTTTCTGAGTCTTGTTTTTATGTATTAAACTTGAAAACAAAGCGCGAAGATAATTAAGTCTTGAAATTACGTGGTTAGATTGGAATTTATACATTTAGTTTTTTCCAATAAATTATTTTGGTTCCAAATAAAGTAAAATAAAAATAGCATTTTCCAGATTAATTTTTTCTAGTGATCTATTTTGATTTTTATTACGCATTGGATTCACTAATATGAGAATTTTAATTATTTTAAGTCCTGTCTTTTCTTATTTCCAATCATTTAATATAAATTCTAATAATCAATGTTCAATAGTAGGTTTACCACAATATAATTAGAAAATCATTCTCGTTATGTCTTTTTATAATGCGTTTAATAGCTAGAAATGGATAATTAGACATAATCCGTATCGTTAAAAAGTTTCTATCAACAAGATAAACTTTCGAATCAGATTTTTGATCCACAGTAATTACAACTTACAAGTACGAAGAAGTTAAAGAACCATTGGAGGTCGTTATTTTTTAATATTTCTCTTGGCAGTGCGAGAGTCGCGCTTCATACACGCGCCTTTGTCTTTCTCTGCGCGCTCTCTTTATTTTACGAGGCGACCGGGTAATCGGTGGCCGTCGATTCGCACTGTCGATTAGACGATTAAAACTCCGTCGGAAAGGTAACGATCCACCGGGGAGCGCTCTCGGATATAAGTCCAGCAGGGACCATTTGCTCCACTTTGCCCTGATTGCTGGATCAACTACACGTGCATTTTCATTCGGCGACTCGATCCTTAAATCTTACCTCCAGGCTGCGGCGGCTGTGCACGTTTGCGTGTGCATGTATATGTACGTGTGTAAACACAAGACAACGTTGCTGATGTGGTATATTTAGCTCTTCCTTGTCAGGAAGTACATGTACGGCCTCCTTCTCGACTCGTTGCTTTGCTTCTTATTGACACGCGCTGTTTGTGATGCAGAGCATAAATGTGAACAAAGATACCTTGAAATGAATTATCTTAATTTGTTTGCATTCGATGCATTTTATTTTGATAAGTAAGTGTTCTTAATAATTTGTTTATTCGTGTGATATTTTTTGTTATGGTTTAAAATAAATAACTTAAGCAGAGCATTTTCATGAGGATACGATTTAATATGGACTGCCTGACTAATGTGACTTATTACTACTGAAATGTTATACAATAGGTATACAATCAAAGAATATACGAAATTGATGAAACTGAAAAGGAATAAAGGAATATTTACAACTTTCAATTTTAAACATAGAGTTGTGTATCGATAAAAAAAATATGAAATCTTACAGACTAATTACTACACAAGGCTACATTATATAACTTATTTTAGCTTAGAAAGACTTGGCTGTGTTAATATAAACAATTTTTAGTTTTATTAAAGATAAAGTCTAAATATTTTATTAAAATGAAAATTTTAAATCTATGGCAGAATTTTATTAAAACTATAAAGGATATATTTTTATTAAAAAACTTTTCACGAATCCTTTTTTATTCCCGACAGGTATATGTCAAATCTCACTTTCCTTACATATATTTGCTGCCCGTTCAATAAAGTTTTATAGCAATCTCGGAATTGGATTTCATGATAGTGTGGTTACTGCATCCAATATAAAATTGTATTTTAAAATATATTCAACTGATTTTCTATTAATAATTTTTTGATAAATAATTATTTAATTTGTATGTGATCATTATAATATTTTTTATAAAAAATTTGATAAAATTACTAAACATGAAAGTTTCAAACAATCCTATTGGCTATCATTTTTACATTTTTAAATCAATTTAAAAAATCGAATTCTTATTTGTAGCCTTGTAGAAAATCAATTAAAGGCATGATAGCGCTGTAAAGAACAGATTGACATCAATTAGCGGAAGTTGTGCCGTTGTATTCTGTGCGAGTCCGATAATTGTCAATGCTTATCTCATTGATCGCACTTCTGAAACCCCTTTATCTAACAATCACTTCCCTCCATCCTTTTATCTTTTTTATGAGCTTGTATATCTGTGAACATTGAGAAGTAAATTCATAATAGTCTCAAGAATATCAATTAAGTTTGAATTATGTTAAATTCATTTTATGAGCAGACTAAAATAACGATTAATTGAGCTCATTTTGATTGAAAAACTTTTGTAAAGATATTTTAAATAAAGAGCAAAATTATTCGTTTAATATAAAGAATTTATATTGTTTTGCTCGAGGTAATTCACTTTTGATTGTAGAATAAAATAATAAATAATAAATTTTTGCATAAGATCAGTTGGGATATCTTATGACTATAGAAAAAAATTTATATTTATTATTATTATTGTTATACATTACATAAATAATGCATATTAATAATTTGTATTGCTATATTATTGTTGAATTTTCAATCACATACATTTAATACATTGTAATAAATATTCAGATAATCTTATCCTTTTTTTATACAATTCTCACTTACGTTCCAGATTGATATAACTACTTTACTTCATCCTTGTTATCAGACCAATATAATAATCATTGCGCTCATGAAATTATAAAAATAACTCCATCACAGCGTGATAATGTTCCTCCATGCAATACTGGACTACAATGTCAATTGCAAAGACGCTCTGCTGGTGACTCGTATAAAAGGCAATCGCGATAGGTCATATAATGTAGCTTCGAGATTTGCGAATTTCGCACGAGTATGTTCTGACGTCAGCTTTTATCTTACAGTATAATTCAGCGCTTTGTCTGCACACTTTTTCTGCTACCCAAATCAGAAAGCGATTGAAAACAGAGAACGAGAATATTTTAGATGCTCTGAGTTATTTATGTCTCTGACTCGAAAAAATCAGTTAAAGATAGATATATTGTGACACGTAAGTTCCTTACATTATGAAAGTTATTGTATACGAAAATGAAATTGTTAGTATATTTAAGCATATACAATAACTATTAAACTTTATCATTTGTATGTATGTGGTGTTAAAACTAAATGAAAATACGTAACTGGAGGTATTCGTAGGCTCTTCATTGAATCCAGTCAAGCGGTAGCGCAAGCTTAGACATTGTGATTCGATTGCCGGGTTCAAACATGTTTGAAATTTCCTGCAGGAAATTTCAAAATGAAATTTTTTTTCGTCACCGTCAAACCGCCCAAAGTCATTCAATTTATTAAAACGTAAAAGCATTAGCCAGCGGCTGGGCGGAAATATTCACTTCAAGCCGAAATATGTCCTATGCGTTTTTTCGTTCTTATTTCCATCATCGTAGGCGAGCACAGCCGGCCTGTTAAGTGCCTGGCTAAAAGTGGTTTTAATGAAATAAAAATGATCGAGGAAGTTGCTCGGGCGCAAAGCCGAACGCGTGTCCCGCGCCGAGGACGTCCCAGTTTTCAGAGCTGTACGCAAATGAAATTGGCAACTCCGAGACTAACTTCATTTTTCCGGGGGAAAGTCTCATCTGTCGAATAGGTTTTTTGTGTTCTGTACAGAGAGCGTTAGTCTCTCAGCCTGCGATAATTTTTATTTTTCACGCGAGGACATTGATATGTTTTTTTAACTTGTTTTCAAATAAACCATTGTTGATTATAAGACAATCGTTAATTGTGAGGTAATACCTTTCATACAATTAATTATTGAACGAATATATTATACTAACATATTATAAAGCAATCAAATCACAACATATTGAATTATGATTTATTCATATCATATAATATCGATATCGCAAGAGCGAATAATTAATTAATATAAACGTAGTGAATAAGATTCATATACAAGAATCAGAAATAATATACAGATCAAAATTGAGTAAGTTATGTCATATACTTTTGTTATTGAATAACATAAACTGGCATTAGTAATGACAAAAATGAAAATTATGACTAAAAATTGATTTCTTAAGACAAACCTGAAAATTTGTAAATAGCAAAGTAAGAATCGAATCGATCACTCTCTCATTAAGAAAAGTTCTTACCTCATTATAAAAGTAGTAAGTATTTCTCAGTAATAAGGCACGATGAATGTTGTGAAAGAGAGACAGAGAGATGTCGACAGACGGACAAAAAATACAATAAAAATGAAATGTTTTTAGTTTTTCAGAGTAACACTAAACCTTGAAATAAGTAAGTCAATAAAGAGAGAGATTGAGTGAAAAACATGTCGATCTAAAAGAGGAAAAAAGCCATTGAGAAAGGATGGAGTAAAATAGTATAAAAGAGAGAAAGAAGGAGAGAGAAAGAGGGAGAAAAGAGTACGGGGCTCCATGGGTCTTATTCGCAGGTCGGACGCGGGAGGTTATCGACGCACTACGAGCCTTCTGAGCAAGTCCTTCAGTGGCAGTGGCCTCGGCGCCGGCAGTAGCCTTGGCGGCGAAAGCAGCGTCGAGGGAGCCGTTGGAGGTTGCGATGGCGGCGGCACGAGCAGCGGTGGCGGTGGCTTGCCCACGACCTCAACAACCTCGAATTCCCTGGACAGCGCGTGCGGCGATTCTGTGGACATACCCACGGCGGCGCGCCGGCCCCGTAGCACAAGGGGCTCGCAAAAGTGGAGTAACGTACGCGCGGTCATGGCGCTCTATTCCTCTCTTCGCAAGATCAAGAGGTACTTGAGATGATGATCATGATGGTGATGCTGATGATGATCGTTGCCCGTCACAGGAATTGTCTGCTACTACTACTGCTACCACTACTACTACTACTATTATTACTACTACTACTGCTACTACTACTACTACTACTACAACTGCTACTACTACTGCTACTACTAATACTATTACTACTACTACCACTGTTACTACTCCATACCCAACGTCTCTTTCTCTCTGCTGTGGAAAACGATGCGTCCCGCGAGCGCGACCTCTATTATCGTGCTATACATATATTACTTTTCGTGACATGTCTCTCCTGCTCGACTTTTCTTTTATATACATATATATATAATTAGAAACATATACTCGATCTGTTTCTTCTTTTTGATATTATATGTGTGACCTTTTCTAGCTATGGTAGAACAGTTAATTGTATACTCTCATATCTTACATTTGATATTCCTTTTTAGGTGTTATAGTATGACAGAGCAAATGACTTCTCTTTCCTCAGTGACAAATCATACACCAATGCTCTAATATCTTGTGTTATGCGATCTACTGATACTTTTGTTTCTTTCGAATCTTATTGAAATCTTTCATTAGAAACGATGGTCAGTAGAATGTAACCTCTTTTGGATCTTTGTAAATATTTAACGAAATTGGAGATAGATAGATTTTTTAATATTAGTACTACTTAAACATTATACGTTTTATTGTTTGTGTTTATATGTTTTAAACTTGATTATAAGTTCAAGTACTATTTCGTGAGTACTGTAGTCCTGATTCACAGTCTATAATATTAAATCAGTATATTAATATAATAATTCTCGTAACAAAATTAATTTAGTTATGGCTATGAATTTGGATCTTCTACGAGGTGAGTGAACTATAACCCTTCCAAATGAGTGAGTTCTTATCACAATACAATTGATGTTCATTTTTCCTTCAAATCAATATTGTTTCAGCTTGATTACTAAAATGCCTGTAACTTTATTACAGAGGTTCACACATTTCTTATAGTACAGTATTCATTTAGAAGATCATTTAAAAGAAAGTTTTGCTATAGATTTTACATTCTTTTTTAGTAAATAAAATTTTTAACTTCTGAATCATTAAGAATATGATAGAATCACTGGATGAAAAAAATCATGTCACCAACGTTAGATAAACATGTATTATGTTTTTTCCATCCTATATGTTAATCTTTACTAGACAGTAATCAAATAGTATGAACATCAAATGAAAAATAATAATACTATGGATACACCTCGACCGATACATGAATTTCTGATGGTATAACTTAAATAACGTTAATGGTAGAGTTTCTCCGTAAAGAGATAATAGCGATAATTGTGACTCTAAAAGTAATTGTAATTTGATATGATTGAATTTTACCAAAAATCAGAAAAGGATAGTTTTCTGTTAAATTTAGTTATTAATATACTAAAAAAATGGTTACAGTTAAATAAATATTTGAATGTGAATGTTTACTTGATTAAAGTAAATTCACTTAAGCCAAATACAGTTTTGTTAATTGCAGTGAAATGTTTTCAGTGTAATGACAACAATTTTCAGAAATTTTCAATTGAATCACATAATAATTGTATGTACAATATACATAAAAATATAAAAAGATCTAACAGAATGTTATGTTTTATTGAGAAGAAGAATCTAAATTTAGAAACTGAAATCGATATACGTGAACACTATCATCACTCTCTTAAAGATATAGTGTGAAGACAAATGGGACAGATGTCTAACTTTTTGTGCTTCTTTCGACTTCTCCCTTAGTTTTCATCGCGAATGTCACATCTGTGCGAAAATGTAAGATTCTATAGAGAAAACTAAGAAATATAATTTCGCCAATGAAGAATAAACAATGGCAAACTATTTTATCACTTAATATACAAAATATCGCAGTCGGGATGATGAAATTCTGTATCCATTACGTGATTGACATTTATACTCTTGTTACGCTAATCTTCCATTTGTATTTTTCATATTTTCATTTTACTCGAATTTCTTTATTCTACGTTGTTACGTTACTGGAAGAATAAATTTTAGGTGAAAAAATTATATACAAGAGTAATTTTTTGTTATAAACATTGTTTTTTTTTTTAATTTTAAAACTAATTTTTATAATAATTTATTATGAAATGGTAAGAAAAAAAGATTATTTTGAAATAAAATATTTAGTTGTTCCAGTGATTATGGAAACTATTAAAAATGACACTAAATTTTTAATAATCTATGTCAGATGCAAATAATTTTGTAAATGTTAAATAGAAGTATTTATTGCAATTGATGAATGAAATTTGATTAGTTTACTAAAAACCCCAACATATTTTCCAGTAGCGTAATGTTTTATAAAAATCAAGTACAACGATCTAATCATAATTACATGCGTCTGAATAACTACGACTTTGTTTCTATCTTTGTCTATCAGTCTGTCTGTCTGTCTGTTGTCTGTCTATCTCTCATTCACCTTACTCTGTAGCTGACTATAATCTACTTAAGACTCATACATTGGCTAATAAAGGAAAAATGTTTGATGACGAAACGTCCACAGTTAGTTATGCGAAGGTCTTTTATAAATGTTTTTCAAGACAAGTAAAATCTCTGTATAAAATTTGCATACAAGAATGTTGGATTATGAAACATTTATTAAATGTGGTTCAAAGAATCATAGATGCGATGTATGTATGCTTTATCAGTGTTTTAGAATAGAAGCAATTTGATGTTTATTTATATATAGAAAAAGCACATGTTAATAAAAAAAGTCCAAGTGAATGGATTAATTAATTATACAAAAAATGTACAAAAATGTCATTCATTATTTGCTTTTTTCACAGTTTCTCTGATAACTTTAACACTATCAGTTGTTCTTAATATACCATCCTCTTGTTTGTTGTTATAACTACTCATAATTTCTTTTTAAGTGTATTGAAATTTTTATTTTGGAAATCTTTAATGGAAGTGCCTCCATTTCCATTTCATCAATGTCTAAACAATTAAAAATTTGAATCGAAAACGAAATATATAATAAAAACATTATTTATTAAGAAAAGATTAATATAAATATTAGGAAACTATATCTGTAAGAAAGCACTGTCTAGCTGAAGACTTCCATCAAAGTTTCAATAGCATCAAACAACAACCATACATTATGGGTAGTTGTGCGAGTCTTGTTATCACTGCAACAAGTTCATTAGGCACTCAAGCCTTTTCAATACAAGATAAGCTGTGTCCAGAATTTTTTTAAATTTTCATGTATATATTATTCATTAAAGCACAATGTTTATGTTTTGCAGAACGAAGAGTAACCAACGGTGGATGAAGTTGAGAACCACGGTGCAGCTGTCCTCGGCGATATCAACCATTCAGAAGAAGCCGCCGCTGAAGCGTGAGGACTCCTTCCTCAAGAGATTCTCCACCCGACAGATACCGGAGAGTCAGGAGACGATAGACACCGGTGAGGAGCAGGGTGACCAGTCGGACGACAAGAACTCGAGTAGAAGACGGCGAAGGCCTCGCAGACCACAAAAGCCACCAAAGACCGTGGTCAATCCCGACGAGAACTTCTACTACTATTGGCTCATGCTCCTGTCAATGTGCGTTCTGTACAATCTGTGGACTCTGATCGTCAGGCAGAGCATGCCGGAACTGCAAGAGCTGGCTCCCGATCTGTGGTTTGGCTGCGACTGCTTCAGCGATCTCGTATTTCTCGTCGACCTAGGCGTGCAATTTCGCACAGGTTACCTAGAACAAGGCCTTATGGTGTACAATAGTAAAAAACTCGCGGGACATTATTTCAATTCCAAGACCTTCGCGATGGATATGCTGGCTCTGGTACCGCTGGAGCTGCTCGAGTACAACTTCGGCAAGAATCCCATGCTCAGGTTTCCGAGGTTCTTCAAAATTTATCGTGTCTACAACTACTACTACATGGTCGAGTCTCGCACGGTCTATCCTAATCTCTGGCGGGTGCTCAACCTCATTCACATTCTACTGATACTCGCGCACTGGTTCGGCTGTTTTTACTACCTGCTTAGCGAGGCGGAGGGCTTTCACGGAGACTGGGTGTATCCTTATCGGCCGGGGGAATACGCGACCCTCACGAGGAAATATCTGGGATCGCTGTATTGGTCCACGCTCACTCTCACCACCATTGGCGACTTGCCCACACCGGAGACCAACGCCGAGTGAGTGATATATAATGCATTCGACAACTCTCTTTTTCCCTTTACATCTTCTTTTTACTAGATAAAGTGGAAATTTGATTTTCAATAAATCTTATCAAATGGTGATGAAATTTAATGAGTCAAGACATATTTTGCGATTAAGCAATTTGTAAATCAATTTCATAGTATTGTTTCTTGCAATGTTTTTAAAATCAAATTTTCAGTTTTTAAAGCTATAGGTAATTTCACTCATTCGTAAATTATGACAGAAAATTACATAGCATTACCTATTATTCCTTATACATATACCGTGGTATCAGATAGCGGAATAGAGAATACGATACTTAAGAGGGAATGGAATGTTAAGCTGAGCACAAAAATGCAAACTCAATTTCGGTAGATCATATATACACGCAAATTCGCGGAATCGTCAACGTGCGCGGGTGCGTGTTAAAGATGGATTTTCGATTTTCTCACCGTGTGGGAGTGAGTTATTTTTATGAGCGACCCTCCACGGTGGCAATGCCTACGGTGACATACGATACTTTCCAAGCTTATACCGGGACCCTATATCCGCCCACGTCGAACCGATACATTTGCTTATGCAAATTTCCGCGTTCGTTTACGTTCTAGCTAGAGCAGGACCGAGTCGATCAAAGATAATCGAGCGAAATTCGACGATTATTTTGGCGCTTTTGGCCATCTAATGTACCCAATTTTTCACATAAACTTCGCTATTAGCTATCATCTTTAAGCTGTGTGTGTTTTCAGATATTTCTTCTTCTTTTCACTGAGTAAATAATGGGGAATCGTGTTCACGTTCTGGGAAATGAGCGCGGGCGTCTCTTACTTTCAAAATATTTTAAAAATAAATTCAAACTCTCTCTATAATATCTAGATATTTTTAGAAATCTTTTAATAATAACAGTGATAATATTTTTAGTTGTCGGTAACTATATTCAACAAACTTTCTCTCTGAGAAAGCAAAAGTACAAAATTAGAATAATTAATTATTTATATTTGTTTTCTATGGAAATTCCTTTTTTAAACTCATACACTTCTAATAGTGCTTTTAAGAAAAACACAGTCGCTCAATTGCACGAGGTAAAGTAAAACTGCTTCTATAGCCTATAACCCGCATTGTTTACCGTTGCTTGCTGACTGGCATTCTATTCGTAGACCGGAAAAAAGATAGCGCCATTGTCGTCACTCAAGACCAAATCCCAGGCAAACTTCTTCTTTGTCATTTCATCGCGCTACTATCCACACACTTCTGTACTCACTCGCGGAGTCGCGGTAAGAAGCGAAGTCACTTCCGCGTCCGTGTATACATACACCTTTGTTAGACAATTTGCTAGCCGACGGCAGGACAAAGAGTGGCGTGCACGGCATATAAAGCACGACGACAGCAATAACAACTGTGATGCGGAATGTGCTCCGCGTGTGCGCTGCAGGTGACAAGGCGCACGCAGATCTTCGCGCCGGAATTGTTCCCCGAAGGGCGGAAAACGAGGCGCCGTTACCAGGGAATGGGGAATTACGCCGGGCGACAGTCTCACCCGACGCGAGAACGTGCACGTAAATGCATCGGTTTGGGGGAGATGCACTCTGCCACTTATACAAATTATTCGTGCTGTAAGTTTTTTTTAATCATTTCCCCTTTTGAGTGACGATATCAAGAGGTAACAAGTTAGATTTTTGTGGGATTGACGAAATCATATTTTGTAACAAAAACGTAGCTTCTACTCGTTACAATTTGAAGAAACGTATTTTTGGCGAATTTTAAGTTGATTTAAATAACGAAAACACTAAAATACTTTTTACACTATATCGTGTCTTATTCACTTATTCTTATCGGCTTCTCTTATTCAATAATTTTTTTTTTAATTTTAAACACTTATAAACACTAATGAGTGATAACATTAGTTTTGAACGTTCACTACGACTCATCTTCTGCTCGCATCTTTAGTTATTTTCTTATAATAATGTATTCATTTTTCATTTCAAAATGTCAATATGCGATCATATTTTATCTTTACGAATTGCATTTATAGAATTTTAAAATGAATCTTCAGGTGAACGATTGGCTTTTCTATTAATCAATTTATAATGGCATCCGTACTTGTAACCATTGCTTTAAGAAAATATGTACCGTTTAAAATCAGCGTTTTAATTCTTGATTTATTATGATACTAGGGTACAGTATTCATGAAATTCTGGGATGTACGATTTAAAATGCTTTCTTCATAGAAAAACATCCACAACAATCATTTACGTTACCTTCCCATTCGACTGTGCCACTCTCGAAAGTGCACTCGACCTACACTGCGCTTCGATATCAAGAAACACACATTTTTCCCACCCCATTGGGGTCCGCTTAAGATGGGCGAACGACTAAGAAGCGCGTTCCATTGTCTCTTAAGTATCCATTCAAAGAAAAACACCCCCCAGTACTTCGGAATTAGAATCGTTAGCGGAGTGTTGTTGTTGTGTTGGCAGAGTTGTAGCGGGCGGCACTCCCCGGAGCCTAGCTCGTCGCGGCAGACTGTCCCGGCTACTGCAGTTCAATTCCAACCAAGGGTATCTGTATCGTTCCCAAAAAAGACGAGAATATACGAATTGACGAAAGAACGTTCGTTCACGCCGAGATGTAGCTCAGTTGACGATCGTTTTGTTAATTCTTTTACTTGTCGAATGATAAACGAGAGTTCGTTGCTTTTGATAAACGAAAAATGAAACTGATAAGTATGAAGTTAATAATTTAGATGTTTAAAGATGTTTAAAGAGAATTTTTTCACGCACGGGCTCTCGATGACAGCGATTCTTATGATCGTTCGCCACCGCTCACTTCCGCTCTGCGAGTTTTAGGTGTGTTGAAATGAATGAATGAATTCGTTTATTTATCTTTTATGTGTATTTGTTAAGTTATACCTCGAAGCATCGAGATTAGTTAAGTGTTTTAGTGCATGCCGTCTTAATCTTAAGTTTTCTGTTAATGAAATAAAAATTTACAACTACTATAAGTACTTCTACACTCTTTTAGTCAATACTTAACGAAACTTTATGAGAAATTTTCTTTACATAAAGAATATTTACTAGAAAAAAATTATACGAAAAGATGAGAGAATGAAATAATAAATAACGGATTAATGAATATTATTATCTTAGTACTAAAATGAAAATCCTATATTTCTTCGATGCAAAACAAAGTATTTGTCATAAATAGCGAATCAAATTATATTTCTTTTTTTTTAAATATTCAAAATATGCAAATAAGGGTTTCTATTCTAATTGATATGAACGTTGCATGATTAATCAGGCATCTCATACACCATTAACGTGGATTTCTCGTCCCGAGACCTTTCGCAATGCGGGAATCAAGATGGACGAGAGCAAGCGTATTCACCGCAGAGAGCAGAAAGCGAGGAGTCGTTATGGTTGCGCTAGCCCTTGAAATTACTTCCGCGTTTTGCCCGATCAATTACTACGTGCTGCACGAGCAGCTACGGTGATGTTATATACCTATCCACGCACATACCGGCTGCGATCATACAAAGTGCGCTGGCATTCATGGCTTAATAGTCGTGAGCTCGCCGTGGTGCAGCAGCCTCGGTCAGCGAAACCTCTGCCGCTGTTTCGCGTGTCGACACGCTGAAGGAAAAATTTCCAAGAGCTTAGGAAATACAATAAGAGTCGGCGAGCAAAAGTATATATAGATACTCAGAGATAAAATTCCGTGAGATGAATTGCGGAGAGAAGATGGACGAGAAAGAGAAAGAGGGGGGGGGGCGGACAAGAGAAGAGAGACGAAGAATGAATGGACTACAGAGAGAGTGGGGAATGCACACTGAGTGAACCTGAATTGACAGAAAAGAAAGGAAAGACAATGGTGAGAGAGCGGGTAAATGGTAGAGTGTCGGGATTCCCTTCTAAGGACTTTGGTTTTGCTTTTTTCCTCGTCTCCGTAGAGTCTATCTCTCCTTTACTTTCATTTCTCAATTTCGAAAATTGTAAGAAATGAGAGTGAAAGAGAAAGTCACTCTTTGTGAAGGTTTGTTAGAAAGTAGTTTTAGCCCTGCCAGTGGACAGTAATTTCACCTCATGGTTCAGCAGCGAATCCAGGCTCAAATCGACGGATTTTAAAAAGTGAATTATAACGTGGATAACTTTCGCTCGTTTCTCCAGCGGTAGTAACTTATAACTTTATATTTCTCATGCAAAATACTTCCGCGAGATTCTTCAAACGAGATAGGCTTTTTTAACAACGTTCCCGCACGCGCTGTTACATCCTCTAGTTGAATTAAGGAATGAAGTCTTTTGAACTCGACTAGCAATTTTCAGGTAGCTACGCGTATATATAATATATATATGTATGAAAAAGGAAAAAAGTATTTCGAAAGATTTGAAATTAAATGCTGCGGAAGCTCTATTCGAGAACTTCCAGAAGGCAGACTTATACTGGCAGTTCGTTAAAGTAGTGAATCAACCGGTTCCCAATGTAAAAGGGAGCAGGCGAAAAAAATATAAGAACCGAATCTTATGAATTCAGAATAGAAGAGCGAGATGGAGAATAAGATAGAGAAACGAGGAGCTCAAGATAACGAATGAAGTGACGTTGAGACGAATAGAAAGAATCGCGAACAGAAGCTGCGGACTTGGAGATTTGACAGATTAAGAATACCTTTCGTGCGGCTCGTCGACTGGGAGAATTTCAGTTCCGGAGGGGTAGAAAAGGAGAAGAACGGCGTAAGGGACGTTTAAAAAGACAAAAACTAAGTAAAACTCCCCTCTCTTTCTCTCAATCTCTCACTCTCTCCTGCTCTCTATCTCTCTTTCAAGCGTGCCGGAATTTTTTCGTACTGCCGATAAGTTTGATTGAAGCGCGCACGGGCGTTGTAAAAAGAAGAAAACGAAAAGGGCTCTTGCTTATTTTTCTCCGGGTCGAGGAAAAATGAGGTCGCCGAGATCAGGAGACGTCACCCACCGAGAAAGATGTGTACTTACGCGGCATCGCTTCGGAGGAGGCGGACAACCGAATTCGGGACACGACGGTGAGAGAGAAAGAAAGAGGAGGAGGAGAAAGAGAGAAAGAGAGAGAGCGAAAGAATGAGAAAGAGAAAGAGAAAGAGAAAGAGAGAGAGAGAGGGAGCGAGAGAGAGAGAGAGGGGGAGGGGGAGAGGGAGGGAGAGGGAGAGACAGACGTTAAATTGCAATCTCTTTATATAAATA
>UXGD01005092.1:0-15347 GCA_900474315.1 Torymus auratus
GTTGGGGAACGAACTGGGTTCGATGAGATAAAAAAACTATATCTGTGCCAAATGTCAAGACGATTGGATAATTTTTGCTCTTGTTATCGTGCAACAACGAAAACGAAATTTTTTTCTAAAATAATTTTTTCTCTAAAACAAATGAAGATGTAAACAAACAAGTGTAATAAGTGGTTCAAATTTCAAGTCAATAAATAAAAAATTTATTTAGAAAAAAATAAAGAAGTTTAAACCATATTATCTTTAATAACAAATGACAGACAAAAGATAATTAAACTTTAACAAAAAGACATTGTAGATAATTTGACGACCTTTAAATAAAAATTGATTATACTAAGAAATATCTACCGTAACATATTTAAAAATCAAAAAACGAAAAATTCGAAATCGTTTTTTGGTTATAAAAAAAGAGAAAAAATGAAAAAAATGAAAAAATAGGTTAAGCTATCTCTATTCTCCTTCGAAACGAAGAGAATAAGCTATACCCGACGAAAATCGGTCAATTTGTTCAAAAGTTATAGCCGGTACACACACACACACACAAGTTTGACCATCAACTTGGCGAGCCCCACACACGGAGAGCTCCGAGTAGCTCTTGACATGGTGGGTAAAAAGCATTCTCTACCTCTTTGGAAAAAAAAACACACACACACAGTCACGAAAATTTGTTTGCTTAAAAACGACGGATTTTTGTGCCAAAAGTCTTAAAACATGTTTTTAAACATTTTTCGTTTTAACATTTTTTTTCACCATTACAAAGCTTCCTCTTTGAGGAAGCAATACTAGAGGATCTACGAAATCTTCAGGTATAGTAAACATAGAATTCATTAAACTCTCCTGCTTCACTACTAAGCGATCAATAGAGACATTTCAACATAGTGCTAAAAGACCGAACAGAAAAAAGAAAATGGTATTATATTACATTTGCATTTGTATTGCTTATTACACAGTACCTAGTAGCAACGCGTTTGGATTTCGCTAGTTCTGTAAAACAAATAAAAATCGAGCTCCAAGAATTAAATGGATAAATATTGTATTAATATTACAACTAAAATTACACGATGTGGTATTTTCTTGGGGCAAAAGAAGCCAATTGAAATTTATTATCGGTAAAAATGATATATTGTTTATTTTTCAGTTTCAACCATGATTCGTCCACTTAAATCTTTATACAGACCTTTTTTTAAATAACATATTTCAACTCACAAAAACTTAAGACATATTTTTACATGGTTTTTTTCGAAAATTTTTATTTACTGTCATAGAGCTTCCTGAGAAAACGAAAAACGTTATACTTACTTCAAAATATTGAAAAGTAATAAATATTTATAGTAGATTAAAAATTAAAATCACATCTTCTGATTCGTTTGCATAGTAATAGTATTAAAAATGGAAACATTCTCAAATAAAATTATGGTATACCCCAAAATAGAAATATTTATAACAACTTATGTAAACAAAAACGCTTCCTGTGCATTTTTAGTACGTATCATAAATATGACATACAATCTAAAAAGTATCTGAATCAGTAGCTGATCTGTACTCTCGTGTCCGCCTTATACGATGCAGATTATAAATTTGTTGGCGAGAGATAAAATCTGACTGCCTCATAGCGTCTCTTTCAATAAGAATACGAAGTTGAAATGGCAAAAAATAAAATCTCTACAATGAGCAGTACCGGTTGAGTTTATTTTAATACAACAACAATACACTTTCATTAGCAGTTAAGAAAAATTGAACCTCACGCAACTATCATTTCAGAGGCCCCGCGCTCGGCTACCCCTCGAGAGATGAAAAAAAAGAAGAAATTACCAACAAAAACTAATCTCCAGCTAAAAAGAGCACGCACGTTCGACAGATGACCATTGTCCCGCGAAGTCACGAGAGTTCGTGGAAGACGTCGCGTTTGCCGCACGCGAAGGTGCAGCACGCGCGTCGAGAAACGAATTCATTCGCCGCGAGGTAGACTCTTAAGTACAACGCGCGCGTTACGAGCTTGGCTCACGCGATATCGTGCGAGACCAGCCCTCCGCATGCGAAGGGTTCCGCAAATCGCCTTTTAAGAATGCCTTAAGGTTTCTCTTCCGTGAGTATAGTCCAACGGAAAATTGTCTAGTTTTTGCTTTTCGTCTTAAATATATATTTTATATTAGTTATTGTGGCAAAATGCCTCTTGCATAATTTTATATGGTTTAATCTTTGTTGTATATGTTGTTTGTCACTCTACAAATTGCAATAAGTAAAAATTTACCTTATTTTACAAGTAAACATCCTTGAAATCAGGGATTAAACACAAATAACTTTCCGCCTGGTATTCCGCGAAAAAGTTGTACTATTGACTCCCGCAAGGGACTTGCTGCCCGAGTGAAGCGGGCTTACTTTACTCCCAAGGGTGCATAATATACTATTTGTAGTAAACAAGTATTTATTACATTCAAATACAGTGGAAACTCGCTAACTCGAACCTCTCTAATTCAAAAGCCTCTCTAATTCGAAGAAAATACAATGTAAAATGACACCCTCTTTAACTCGAAATGTAAAATATGTTTAAATGTTTAAATATATAATTGAACATGAGGTCGTTGGTATTAACATTTGACTGTTATCATGGAAGGTTCTTAAAAGAAATTAAAGTGCTTAAGTATTCCCGCTATTGTTCAAAATGAAGATGATGAGGTCTCTCACGATGAGGCAAATAATTTAGGCGCCACAAACAATGATGCAAAACGTGCTCTCAATACATCACGAACGTATTTGGAGAGGTCAGAAGACCTTTTCATCTTTAAACAGTATGAAAATACGCTCGATCTTGAATTTTTTTTAAATTTATGTATCAAACGAAAATAACTGATTCGCTTAAATAAAAGAACAGTAAACCTTTCTAACTCGAAGTAAATTTATTCCACCTCTCTATCTCGAAGTCTCTTTAACTCGAAACCTCTCTAACTCGAAAAAATTTGTCGGTCCCTTGAACTTCGAGTTAGCGAGTTTTCATTGTAGTATATACATATAACAACGCTCCGAAAAAATTATTATTTTATTAAAATAATGTAATATCATTTCGAAAATTTGTTTACGTATTTATAGTAATTATATAATGCTATATACTTGCAGTATATCATATTTTCACTTGTTAAAGTGGTTCTCCTCGGACTCCCTTATTCGCTCTGTGCGTTCGGTTGGAAGGGATAAGAAAATCGATCTAAGCGCCCATGGTGGCGTAAAGTGTCAGCTTTGCAGGCTATTGAGTGTATTACTATATATACAGAAAATAACCTCAAAAATACATAGAAAACAATTGTTAATATATATATAAATTGACTTTTTGACACTTGTCTTCGTGAAATAATATTATATTTATACAGCTACATATATTATACAAATGGCATTATGAATTATATATGTGGTTACGCAGTTATATCGATTATTTAATTCTTCCACATATAATCTAATGCTAAATCGCCCGAGAGCTGTGATCGATTCCCGGTACCACATGTCGCATCCAGGGGTCGCCACAGTGTATGCACACAGCGAATAGTCAAAGCAGTGCTAAATAGAGAGATTATCAAAATTTTCAAAAACAATAGTTGTAACGTGATTAATTTATTAACAATTATATAGATAGTCAATGTCTTATAAAGTGTATTCAACATTACTAAGATAGCTGTTTTCACTAAATGACGATATTCTAAAAAGTAGATATGGTTGATTACGAACTATTGTTGATAAATTACGGGGATCTTTGTTGTTTCTCAACCGATTTTACTTTTCAAGGACTCATTTTACGTCTTAAGTAATTTGAGTGGGGATAGGTTGTTCTACAATATTTTTGTCGAAAGCTAAAAATGCCGAATATATAATAAAATTGCCGAAAAGAATTTTCACAGAATGGGTTAAAACCGAGAGTTCCGAAAAAATTCCGAAAATTATATTCTGTTAATATTTTGGTTATTGCATGTGTTTTCCGTTGAAAAAACGTATATTCGGCATTTTCATTTTTCGCTTCTTAATTTTCAGCATAAATATCTTCGGCATTTTAGAATTTCGATATTTTGTTTTTTCAGCGTTCTTACCGTCGGCATTTGTTTTTTTCGGTGTTCGACATTTCTTTGTTTTTAACCTTTCAGCATTTTTAGCTTTCGGCAAAAATATTGTAGAACAACCTATCCTCACCTAAATTCGTGCACGAGGTTAAAAAAATATATTTTTTATATTGGCTATAACTTTCCGCATTTTGAATAATTTTTTTTACCCGCCCAATGTTGCTTAACCTGCGTGATCATCCGAGGTGCCGGCTGCTCTACCTAAATTTGCTAAACTATATATAAAAAGGTAGAAGAAAGTATGGAGCTCAATTATTCTCGATTGCGTTTCTATTGCATATCCAACATATATAATTATTTTACAACATACAAAATGAACTATTTAATATTGTCTCTTATTCTTAAAAATATTATCCTCCATTACCGCGTTTCCTCGTAAAATTTATTGTTACGATGAAATGACGAAGTAAAAATGTATTTTTAACATTATAATTAGAAAAGCAAGCTTTAAATTTTGATAGACAACGCAACATAACCTCAAAAGTTAATTTGCGTTCTAAAGGTTTCAAATGTGAATAGTCAAAATGACATTTTTATTACTTTTTATGTATGTATAAACTATTTTAAAAATATTCTTCTTCAAATCTGCTTAAAAAAGCTCTATGGTCTTAAAACAGTAAAATCCACCCAACACCGATAACTCTGAACCGCAAAATTTCCCGCCCGACTGTACCTGCGCACCCATGGCGCGTGCGCGACTCAACGATCCGGGCGCAGCAACGGCGAAAACGCGTGGCTAATGCGTTTTCGCGTTGCGCGGGGGTGGCGTCCTCCTCTCTCTCTTACCCCGCGCTCATCGTAAATTTCAGGGTGATTCGGCGCGCAATGCGTTTTACGCGTGCGCTCTATCACCACCCCCACGCGCGCGAGCGGGGTTGTTGACCGCTTTTACAGGCAGCGCGTGTGTACACCCTCGTGCATGTGCGTGCGCGTGAAGCGCGTGTTTTGTTGCTCCCTCCCCTTTTTTGGTGGAGAGTGCGGTAGTGCGGTGGTGAGCTCCTCCGGTGGGTGAGAGCTGATGGGATTGTTGGGTGTGAGTCCGCGAAGAAGCGCTTGTAAGACTTGAGAAAGCATGAGAGAGCTTTTGCTTCTAGTTGGCCAAAGTAGTTTTTCTAAAAATCTTAATTATTTTTAAATATGTTTTTCTATTATACGGAAGCACTGTTTTAAACCACGTCCACGCCATGCATAATACGTATAGGTATTTTAAATTATTATGCTAAAAGGATCGTGATGAAAACGTAAAAATGTTACGGTTCGCTTCTAAAGTTAACATAATTATAATGAATACACGTACACTAGTGCAACGTGTACGGGAAATTGCTTTTATCTCTTCAATTATTACACAGCCGAGGTATCCGATATTGGACTCGGCTTCGAATATCGGACAAGGTCAAATTCAAATATTCAGTCACCGCGATAATAATTCATTGGCGATGAACTACATTTCTCGGTATATTTCATATCGCAAAAGGTTTTAAGCGCAGCATAGATTGCTAGCCGAAAAAGGTCACGAGTGTTCCCTATTTTTATCACTCGAAGGTAAATTGTTAAAGCTGAATAACGATGAGAAGCTCGGTCAATTTCGGCACATCTCGCCATGAAAAAGCTCAAAACAAAGAGAATGCCAAAGACTCTTTCGACGCAGCGTGCCCGCAAGCTCCGAACCCGGGCTCGCTAGGAGAAAGGGAGAGAGGGTAGGAAAAGCACGCTGCTCTCGCCGGTCCGTGATATTGACCGAGGCGATGACTGTAGCGTGTGCTCCAGCTCTCCGGCGGTGGCTTCCTCCCTCTCCTCCTCTTTCGCCGTTTGTAACCCCCGCGAGAGTATCGATCCGCGGCGAGAGCCTCCCACACTCTCCCTCTCTCGTGCAGTGTCTCTCTCTCTTCCGTCGACCGCCAGCGCGCGCTCGTACACGCGATGAATCGATCCGCGCGGGGTTCCTCTGTAGGGAGGAGAGGAAGTTTATGAAAGGAGCGTCGGGATGTGCGGGGGATGGGGAGAGGATGACGAGGCGCCAGCCTGCAGGGGCTGCAGTATCGTGACGAGAACGCTTACCGTCCAAAAAACCGTCGGCGATACGTATTGCCGCTCGATATTATGTGGCGTTCTCGCTCTCTCTCTCTCGCAAAATGGAACTTTCGTGCTTTCGTTCGATTTACTATTGCATCGTGACGGGTAATTGAGATACTTTCTGCAGCAATTATAGGTATACTCTGATGTAAATTATTCAAGCAAATGTGAGTACGTCACGTAACGTCATGCTTTGAAAAATATCGATGTGCTTTTATTTATTTATCCGCGAGGATGAATTTGTTTCATCGTGACGCTACTTTTCGGTGGTTAAACATTATAGTGGTTATCTTATGCGTAGATAATGGGTAGTTCTTTAAAGCCACTTTAAACCAGCGAATAAATAAAGCATCAATTTTTGCCATTTTGAATGACAACTTGGGCATTATTGAGACAAGTTCCGAGTCATATATTATAATAAACTGCCCCGAAAAACTGCAATACGAGAGACTAAAAATGTTCTTAAACAAGCACATGCACACATTAAGCGAACCGTCACATTGCCCGTCACATGACGCGCCAGGTCAGAGCCGAGCTTGCAGCCAGTGTCGCTCGGTCGCTCCCGTTATACAGGCAGCGCGCGGCCACTCACACACGCACAGAACAGCAGCAGCGGTGATGACGTAGCGGAGGTCAGAAGGGGGAGTCCCCGGCTGGCTCTAAAGCACGAGAAAGGGCAGACCAAGCGAAGAGAGGGCGGGCTTCGATTCTAGCTGCAAGCTCCCTCCCTCTCTCTCTCTCTCTTGCGTGTGAGTAAGCGCCCGCGGACTTCCCCACTGGCAACGTGGCTTTGCCCTTAGTCAGCGCGCTCCCTCTGCGTGTTTACGTAAGACGAGCGCGTTGTGTATGTTTTTTTTTGCCTCGCACAGAGAGAGAGGGGAAGAGGGGCTGTTGGCCTCTGATGCAAGGGCTGCGTGAATATCACGCACACGCGCGTAAGGGCGGACGTGCGGGGAGAGTGAGGAATTATATATATCGTATCAGAAAAAGGTTTTGCCCAAATGGATGTGCGGGGTTCGCTCCCTTTTTTCGGGAATGGTCAAATTCACAGCCCGCTAGGTGGAACGTATACATGTGAGGAAATATAGAGTAGGGTGATGGTTTTCCAGGTTTTTTCTTTTCTTTTTTAATATTGGCGTAAATTGTGATATTTGTATTTATGTAATAGTTTAGTCGTGCAGTTGTTATGGTACACTTTTAATGTTTATCGAAACCTGGAGTATTGAAGTTTAAAGCTTTCTATTCACCATACAGTTTTTTCAGAATTAAGTAATATAGATGTTGATCAACATCATTTTAAATTACAGTACACTATGCTTTTATATATTTATACCCCGTTATATACCATCACAAACCGTAAATATCTCGTTAAACGAAACACGAAAACCCTCTTTCCATATAATTTGAACATCCCCATTCGTGCAAAATAACTTGACAAGTTAAAGAGATGTTCTTAAAGTAACAGGTCAATATTAACATAGTGTTTTCGTACGAGTCAAATGCCAATGCTAATAGAGTCTCATGCAAAATGCAGAATTTACAGTATAAAATAAATATTTTTACATAAACAGGGAATTATAAAAAAGAAAACGAGAAGGTAACGTTTGAATTCGAATCACTGGTATTTCCCCTTTTCAAAAATAGCATCACGTCGTGTCAAATTCATGCATAAAATTGTGTATCCAAATTCGAAGTTTTTGTTTCTTTCTGGTGTACCTATATACTATGCTTTTACAATTTTTAATTTCTACTCATCCTCTCCGTTATTGATCTATCTTTAATTACAAGGGACGAGTAGCAGCATTATTAACATATACAATTGAGAAACAAGCCAATCCGAAGAAAAATCCAACGGACCCCGGGCCAAGCAAGATGCCAGCAGCAGGCAGAACTCGCGATATATAGGAGCATCGCCGCGCACGGATGGGCGTAGTCCGCGCGGGGTGTACAGAGCCGCGCTATAGAGGAAGCGATAGAGCCGGCCCTGGCAAATCGGTCACTGGAGAAACCCGCTCCCACTGACTTTTCCTCGAATTTCCGCGCGCTTACTATATACAGCGGAAACGTTACCATCATGGATCACGATTAAGCGCGAAGAATATAGAATATAACACTATGGCTGTCTCTGTGTAATTGTGGTTTATTGCGATCGCGCGGGGCGCGCCGATAAAAATGTTTTTCTATTACGTGAAAGCTACGTGCGGCTCGCCGATAGCTTATCTCTCTCTCAGTCGCTCCGCGTTACGACAGCGTCTTCCAAACGTTGCGAGGAGGCGCGCGCTACGTTTGCATTGGATAATCTTTCACGGCAAGTACGTGCATGTGTATGTGTGTACACAATGCGAATTTCAAACACCGTTTTTACTGCTAGACAGTTATGAACTCGCTTATGTGCCACGATAATGCTTCTTTTGCAAAATAAAATGTTTTTTTTTCTTTTCTTGCTGTGTAATCTAAGGTTTTTTAGTTGATTTAATGTTGCCGGTTATTTTTACTAGAAAATAAAAAGAATAACTGTGTAATAGATGAATAAAGTAAAAACGGTGTATTAGTGATTGGAAATAAACCTTTAAAAGATAAGCCGAGATATTCGCAATTACTTTCTGCTCTGTGGATTTCTCAGGATTTGGTACTATTACTTAAGATTACGCCAAGCTTGTGAAAAGGTTACTCATACATCTGGCCAGATACATAAATTAGATAAAAACAAGTAGACAATGATGAATTTATTATTCTCAAGATAGAATCTCTGGACTACTTAATGTAATAATTTAAAGCTCTTTAATGTTTAAGCCCAAGTAAATTATTAATATTACAATTTCTTTGAGGTATAAATTTTTTTTTTCATTATGGTCGTTCGCCGTCGCTGCTATACGTTAATATTCAAAGAATAGAAAAAAAATTCAAAGAAGACGATTATTATTGAAAAGTGTATAATTTGAGGTAACTTTCCTTATACCTATAACTGTAGACTTGTAATAATTTCTCAAAGATAATAATTGTTTAATTACGTCGTTTCTACAGAAATTTCTGTGTAATATTTTTAATTTTAAATGAAAATTCAGCGTTTATATTGAATTGATTGTGCCTTTATTGAAAACTTACTGGGTGTATAAGCTCTTCTAAATCTAAAGGAAAACGTTTTGGTTTATAACACGTTAAAAGCAAGAAAAAGAGTTTAAAATGTACATTTTAAAAAGCCGAAAAAGTGTTTTTGAATAATAAAATGTATTTGTATAATGATAATATACAATTACACGAAATTTTAAAACCATAGCTTTTTTAACCATAACTTTTATTAAATTTTTTGAACGAGTTTTGCAAACCTATTAATTACAGTCAACTTTTGAACCACCTGGAATGATTTTCATCTTCCCGGTAGTACAACCTTTAAGTATAACATCGGTTATACAAAAACACGTTTCTTCAAAATAACATATTAATACATGAATTATTAAAATATTCCCTGTTCAAATCAAATACAACAAGTATATAAATCCACTACAAATACATTCTATGCAACAATCAAGAGATTACATTCAAAACAATAATAAAACCCCGCGACGCTTCGAAATCGTTTTTATTTGCAAACGCAGCTCGAAACCACCTCGCACTCTCCACTTCCCGAAAAGTGCACAACCGGATAGCCCGGGCAAAAACTCGGCGTAAACGCAGCCTTCGCATCCCTGGAAAAAGAGCGCGAACATCACGCATATATAGGCGGCAGTCTCGCTCGAGGAGGAAGAGGACGACGAAGAGAACGGCAAAAGAGGAGAGAGAGACGCGGCGCAAGAAACGACGCAAAAATGCGCGTTGCAGTCTCTCTCTCTCTCGCGGGGGCAGGAGGGCAGGGAGGCGGCCGAGAACGGAAGAGGCGAAATCCGCAGCGTGAGCGAGCGCACGAGCGAGAGGGAGAAACCGGTTGTTGTACGCGAGAGTGAGAGAGTCGAGACAAAGACAAAGACGGCGGCGACGACGACGACGAGGCAGCCGGAACGCGCGGCGCGGAGAAGCGCGACGTGGGACGAGAAAGAGATGCCAGAGACGTGCCTAGTGCGCTCGGCTTTAAGGGGGTCCATTTAATTCGCAAATTTTCAATTTTTCACGTTTTGGCTCGTTTATATTCGATTATTTGGTTGGATTTGTAATTTAGCAAATGGAAATGAAAATATTGGATTTTCTTTTTGTTTTAATGACAATTTTTTACATAAAATATAATAAAACAGTAAATTAAATACCTTGTCTTATGGAACATGTAAGGCAAATTTGCGTTTATACATCAATAAAATTTACTTTTTCGACATATTTTTTTTTTTTCGCAAAGACTGACTACCAGTACCATAAGTAGACTATTTATAAAAAGATTAATTAAATCATCCGGCTGGCTGACTTTTGACGTTTTTAACCTCTATAAATTCCATATTTTCTCCGAAAGTCCTATAAAGCTTTGAAGTTACCTTCTGTCCTCTAAAAAGATCAGGTTGGTCCTCCAAAGGATCAAGCGTTATAACGAGCATTAAAAGAGTTATATTTAAATATTCAATTTCATATATTTACATTCAAAAGTCGGTACTTATATTGATATTTTTACACGATGTCCGTCGATTTAATTAATGAAAAGTTTAATTTAAAAAATATCTTCGTATATTAAATAAAACTACTTGAAAACTGTTAATATTCTTTAGACTTTAGCAAAATGTATAAAAATTATCCTCGCAATTGCCATGGCTATGTATTTTGCTACATCGGAACCAAAAGGAAATTTGTATTATTATTACCCAGTAACTTTTTCCACTTTAAAACGATATAACTCGTATACTTTCTTTCAGGACGTTTTTAATTTAAACTTTTAAAAACTTTAATATTATCCTAACTACCCAATATTCAAAACCAATGGTTACTTTCGCTGTCCCACATTTCCTTTCGTCATTTTACCATCATCCTCCCCGAAACCTCCGCAAATCTCCGAAAAAGCCCTAAAAAGTGTAAAATCTCGAGCGCCCAAAGTACATCCGTCCCTGGGCACTGCAGCCAGCGGCATTCGCACGGTCGCGGCAACGTATAGACCGCGACGGAGACAGAAACAGCCGCACTCTTCCCCTCTCTCTAACACAGACGCGCACACAACGATGTCAAGCTCTCTCTCTCTCGGCGCGCGTCCGTGCATAGCCACCCGTATCTACTTCTTTCTCTCTCTTTGCTCTGGCGGCCATCGCTGCGCCGACGCGATTCGCGTCGTCCTTTGTTAGCGTTACGGGCGCTCTCTCTCTTGCTCTCTCATACTCCCCCTCCCGCACGCGCGCGCCACTACTACGGCCGCCCGGCAACGTAATAGTGTCGGCGGCGACGTGACGTCACGAAACCCGCCCGAGGCCACGCGCAGAGTAGCGCAGAATGAGAGAGAGAGAGGAGAGTCCCGGCGAATGGCACGGATTATCTCATATGATCGAGGCTGCTGCTGCGAGCGCTAGAAGGAGAGAGAGATAGTGCGAGGAAGGGACTCTGCGCGTATTGACGCGACGAAGAAAGCGCGCTACGAGAGTGCAGCGTCGCGACGACGGGGCGATGTGCCAGATGAGAGAGAGAGAGAGCTTTTCGGATGCTGCTGCGTCGTCGCTGCGCTTTGTTGTGGCCGCGCGAGCTCCCTGCAGCTGCATCTCTCCAGTTTGCGCGTCGTCACCGAGATCGATAGGAATTCCGCTCTCTATATACGTGGCCCTTTCGCAATTCAAAAATGCCATTTTCCATTTCTCCCTTAATAAATGTCCTCTATTTCATAAAGACTTGTTGTTTCAAAAATGATAAAACGAAATCTTTCAAGTATTTAAACGTTCATATTTTGGAGCAGAAAAAAAACACAATTCGGAGTTTGCTGTATACAATCTGCAGCGAAGATTGATTCGCAGCAAGTGGAGGGATAGTTAGGTATACGTTAACGGGGCAGAATCGCTATATATATGCCGGCGAGCGAGGGGCGTGGCCGCGCGCGACGTCGCTGAAACGACTCGAGTCTTGAATGATGAGCGATCGATGGTTCGCGCGAATATATGACAAAGGCAATTTTTATTTTCTCAATCGATTGCACTTTTAATGGTATACTTATAACACGAAGCTGGAGCAAAAAATATTCTGACGCGCTCGACAATGGCCCTATCTTATCTATAAGGCACTTAAACCTCATTGACGTATATATGCGCGATCAAAGAGTGTGATTATATAAGGCGTATATTAGCTGGAAAACGAGGTATATACATCGGCGGATGCAAATGTTGGGAGCGGTTGGCCTTATCTAATCGCCCCGAGGGATCCGTATTAGCCTCTATATAATCTTGTTCCTACAATTGCACGCCTGCGCGCTATACATGATCAGATAAAAGGGTTACGTAGCTTTTGCAAACAATAAACAACGATCAAGACGAACAAAAAAGCATTTCACCCTCTGTTGGCCAATCCCCCACTTCCGCGGAATCAGCAAACCCGCCCCTCTGGGGAACCACGCCGGCCGCGTGCGACAGCAGACATGCGAGCCATTAGAATCGTCGAGTAATCAATTTCCCCTCGATGCACGGTCAAGTTCAGCTCGCTCAGCCCCCAACTCGAAATAGCGCAAGCGCGCGCAGGCTTGGGCTCATTCACGGGAGGAGGAACGAAGAAGAAGCCGAAGGTCCCGCGTGTATAGCAACGCGTCAACCGCTGTATAGTTGCGCTGTATGATGGTTGTGCATGAGAGGGTGGTGGGAACAACAAGGGGACGACGTTATATTTGCGTTTTAAGAAGGGAATATTTTTTCGTTGGTTTAGTATTTACTTGCAGTTGAGAATGTACGTTAAGTGGAAAGCAGGAAAAGCGCAGCGCAGTAGTACCAGACGCGTGCAGTCAGACGCGGCGCGATCTATATACATCAAGCGATCTTTAAATACGATAACGTCGTTAAAAAGCCATTGAAATTTTTAACATGCGCCATTGCGTAACAGCCCAACGACGGTCTACAAGTAAAAATATATCCTGTTACTTTTAAAAACGGTTCCGCAACGTTTTGCAAACGCCGCCCTCCCCTATCCAACGTCCGCCAACGTATACTCGGAACTCCGTAAACGGGGGATACACTATATACCCCGGAGAACCGAGAGGGAACGAACGAGAGAGAGTGAGAGAAGCTCGTGGCAACACGCGATATATAGTTCCGCGCGTCAGCTGCTCTCTCTCTGTACCTATATCTACCTATACACAGAACCCGTGATGGCTGTGTATGTGCCTTCCGGGCCGACCTGTTTACAAACAAGAAGCGCGTGCGCGCGCGCGTGACATCACCACAAGCTCGGCTCGCGCGCGCGCATTAGTATGTGTCCCCGAAAACGGAGAGTAAATATATATAGAGGGAGCCCTGGATTTTTGGCCGTTTCCTGCTCACGTGTATAAAACCACGCGATGGCCCTGACGTTGATGGTTATATGTTATACACACATAGTGGGCCCGCTGTCTTGTTGTTTTATATACTGAAGGTCCACAGGTGACCTTATAGAGGCGCGCACGTGCGCGGGTTTTGGGGTCGCGAGTGAGCCAGCAGCGACTTGGCTTATTGCTGCATGATGATGATGATGATGGGAGAGTCCTAGCTGCGGGCTTGAAAGTTGCGGGCGCGGTTCGCCGATTAGAAATTTGCATAGTGTGTCGCTTTCGTGTGCGGCTGCTTTTTTTTCTTTTGATATTTTTAGATCTTTTAAGTGCATTGCTGTAATGAGAAAGCTGTTGTATGTTTATATATTTTAACAATGATAAAATTAAACTTTAAAATGAACAATTAAAGTTCCATTGCGAAGTTATCTTATATTATCTTTGATTTGGTTATTTGCAAAGTGAATTTTATGTTGAATGGGGAAGTTGAAAGTAAAAAAGACAAACAATCATGTCAACCTCTTTTTTTAATATTTCAATCTCTTCTTCAATTTCACAATTCAAGCTAATGGCTTCAGCATATCAACAATCACAAGCTTGTTCTTGTCTATTTTAAAAGCATTATAGTTTGCCAGTTTTGTTAGTTAGAAAATGGCTAGTAGAAGGCTTGCTATTATGATAAGGAGTTAGAGAAACAGAATCAGGTGGAGAAATAAAAGTTTTGCTGAATTATTCATAGAAGCAGTACAACAAAATGAGTTTTTAGTTAATCTTATGTATTTATATTTTTGTAAGTTATCCAATGCATTTTAATGCTCTTTCATCAAAAATAGAATTAGTAAGTAACGAATATTTTGCTGTGACGTCAATCTAAGAAATGAGCAAATAATGGTGGAAAAATCTTTCCATTATAGCCATTAATTAACCAGTTTTACTATCTATTTTCTAACTTCTTGGGGCCATTTCACATAGATGAATTTCCAGCAGGGGTATAATTAAGCGTCAATAGAAACTAACTCATCCAAATGCATGCACTCTTCGCTCTTTAGCTGTCTTTCCGTCCTACCTCCACGCACGTCCGACAAAGCGTCAAGCGAAAGCCCCCCCGGAACGTAATTTCACTTTCGACGTTCTCGTTAAACGACGGTGACAATCGCGTGATGCGGAGTACTCTCCTCTTTTAACCTCCCGTGTGATGGCTGCGGCTGCTTTTTGTATTCCTCGCAGCAGGCGACGATCGATGGCATTATTGATATTCGTCGCGCTTCTGCATTGTTGACGTTTGCAGTGGTGAGCAGACCAACAGGCGAGGTGAGATCAAGCATAAAGTCTGATGGCTCGTCTATATATAAGTATTTGACCTGAAAGAATAAATGCGTAGAGGAGCTTTGGGTGTTCTGAAAATAGTCTTTTTTAGAAAATTCGTCCCTGCTGCTTTTAAAATTTACATAGTACATTTTTTTGGTATTTTCATGAAAGACGTAGGTGTACATGAGAAAAAGCTTTCAAAAGTTTTAAAAACTACAGACAAAGTTTATAGTTAAATGAGCTTATTATAATATTTTTTACTATAACTTCTTTTCCTAATTATTAGAGTATGACAAAGTTATTGTTATAATAAATAAATTTTCGATAGAATTACTAAACTGTTGCCTAACACATACTTTTATTTCCGATATATATATATATCGCATCCCCGTGGGAATATAACGAAAGCGTATTACCAACTTTGCTGTACACGCTGTTAATAGGATTCGGCATGAAATCCCATATCA
>UXGD01005093.1:0-15338 GCA_900474315.1 Torymus auratus
CCATTATACTATCTTCTTATACAATAACGATGGCCTGTTAGGTGAGGTATGATAAAACTGTTTGTGATTGGTTGTCCCGAACAAAAGCGCGAAAATATGAAATTGATAAAATCCTATGTAAAGAACTGGCTAGTTATTTTAATAATACATTTTTGATATAATAAATTATTTTGACGAAAACATTCAAAAGCTTTGACAATAGCACCAAGCGAACTCCAGACTAAATCTCAAGTGCAAATGGACTATTGCGCTTGTAGACGCAACCACCACTACAATTCTCTTGCCGTAAATCACATGCGTGAGCCGCCGATTTTTTCCACCTCCGCGGAGCTCCGTCGCCTATAACACGCGTATATATATCCAGGTGCGCGTTCGAGTGTTTATATATTTTCGAGGCGTAAAACTCGCGGGGCAATAGTTAAATCGCACGCAGCGAGAAACGCAGTAGTAACGAGACGAGAATAAACGGCGTGAAATTTAAGGCGCCATGAAACCATCATTTTTATCTCCAAACTGGATATTCCATGTGGGAGATCTACTTTTTCACCCGCCCCGTGCCCCGCTTTTTTTTTACAACGCTTATAATAAACTCGTAATTTCGCGCGACGACTATTTTTAACCACGCGAGAGAGAGTTCGCTTTGAGTGTTTTCGCTGTCTCCTCAGCGTGGCGCGTCTCTGTGTGCGTCTGTATATGGGGCTGACCCTTTTATAAGTGCGCGTGTTTATCGTTCCTTTCTGCCCGCGCATTAATGCGAGTTATATGCCTGGGATTTAATTTTTCATGCTGCTGCCCCTGCTTTGTGCAATTGAATTTCTTTGCGACGCGCGTGCGGTGTTTATATACACTTGGGTATCAAGTGACAGTTTAATGACGCAATAATTATTTCACGCTGGTCTCGTAAAGTAAATACTATTCATCGTCTCCAAATTAAACGATCTCAAAAGAATTCAAAGCAAAACAAAACTAAAAGTGCAATAAATCTTCGTTCCCTAAAATTACGTATTCTCCATTATTATACCGATAACAATCTTCCACTCTCGCTCATAACAACCCGCACGCATTAAAAAAATCCTCCGCACTTTCATCTCCTAAAGCATCCACGCACGAAACCTCATATACTCGGCAAAAAAAATCCTGGCAACGCACGCGTATCTTCTGCTACGAACATGGTGCTTCCTATTTTCCCCACTTCCGAATCAAAGTACGACTCTCTCGCATACACACACGTTATTATTATTATTATTATTATACACCTATTCTCTCTTCACTTTCGTGCGTAAGCGTAATCGGGACACGCGAAGCGGCCCGCGGCAAAGGAGCCGAGAGGGGAAAAAAGCAGAGCGCGAGAGAGGCGCTAGTGGAAAACGGAAGTGGTTTCAGCGGGCAAAAAGCCGGGACTAAGAGAGAGGCGCTGTGTGAAGTCGTGTACACGAGACGATGGGTTTTTAAAGTGGAAAGAGAAGAGAGAGGAATGGCTGGGATTTTTGAGGGGGAGGTGATTGGTTTTTGCTGGGTTTTCCGGTAGGTTCGCAAAGTGTGGTCTACTGGATCTTGCAGTAATGTTTTTGTAAGGCATTACGTGGATCGGCTGCAGGTTACTGCGAAATCAACCATCATTCGATGTAACACTCGTTTCTGAAAATTATTTATGACGCAGAGCGGTGCTTTAAAGGTTTTAATTGTTATTAATTAAGTTAGAACAATAGGAAGAATATTCATATGAAAATAAACAAATAGACAACTATTAATAATTGTTATAGATTTTTCGCAAATCAAGAGTTTAATGTGTTACTTGGTCGAAATTCATGAAAACTCTGTTGTAATAGCCTGTGTAATGGATTCATTAATTATACTTTGCAAATTTAGAGATTTATTAATTCTACTATATGAACTAAATTTCAAATCTAAAGTTACTCAAGCTTTGAAGCAAATATCTCTAACAAACCTTAGTACCCCCGTCAAACTTCGACTATAAAATATTAATATTTCAAGCATACATTGAAAAACAAAGGAAAGCGCTACAGTAAAAAAAAAAGCACGAAGAGTCTTCCAATAACGCCGAAAAAGTGAGCTCTGCTCTTATACGCTCGGGAATCAATAAAGACCGGCCTCCGAATGAGGGATGACGAACGAACGAGGACATTGAAAAATGGCGAGACCTCGCGAAGGAGGGAGAGGATTAATGCGAAAGAAAACGAACGAGCGAGAGAACTCGCTAAAGCGAGTACTTTTCGCGCGCGTGCGGCAGCTGTTGCTGATAGTTCATTGCGCGCCAACTCGCCGAGAGAACATCGGCTACCAAAAGTATATCCATTATCGGGGCAGCTGCTACAATCCGAGAGACGATGTTAATGTTCCTGCAATCGAGCGTGTGATGTAGATCCGGTGTGGAAAGAGGAGAACCTCGGCCATTTCTCTCTCTCTACTCTCTGCGTGAGAAAGCGCAGTATCGATCTCGAATTGAAATTTCAAATTTTATGCGCCGGCCTCCCCGGCGTAATCCGTTAATTCGATAAGAAGGAGAAGGGGAATAAAATAGGGGATCCCTCTTTCAGGGAGGAATGAAAGAAGCTAGATTTCTTTCTTTCGTCTGGTGATCGGGCGCGTGGAGGGACCCGGAGTAGGTACGTCTCAATCAATTTTCGTTTCTTCTTCGGCGAGGTAATGCATTGAGGAATCGATGCCAATGTTTTCCCGAGCTTGTTCTCTCGAAGGTAATGAGAAATGAGTCTTCACTTAATCCGAGCTTAAAATCGTTTTGGTTATAGGGTAATAGAGAATTTCGTTTCAATTATTACCTTTGAATTGTAAACAATTTTGAAGGATTTATTACTACTCAATATTGCGTGATACTTTTCAAGAAAAAAAAAAAACTGAACAATCAACAATTAGTAATTGAACGGGAAACCCGTGAATAATTCATTTTCTTCGCAAATTCCGTTCCCCTCAGCGGCGACCTCCCACACGGCACGAAAACAATAACATTCCCACATCTCACACCCAATCCCATACCAGCCGATATCAATATATTCATCAGGAAAACCGCACGAGACTCACGCAGCCTGCCGTAAAAATCCATCCTCTCTTTCTCTCTCGCACAGGAAAAAAAAAGAAAGAAATTGATTGAATGCAACGTGCCATTAGCCCTCTCCTCGGCAAAACAATTTATTCGCAAAAATTGAAACGACCGCGCGCCCATCGAATAACTCTGTCTGAGCCCAACGGGGGCGCGCACCACAAAGTATCATTAACGCATACAAAGACGCGCGCACGCGCGTACACGCAGGTATACATACATATATATACACCGAAGAATTGATTTCGTTCGATCGCGCGCCACGATTGAATCGCACGCGCGCGGCGACTTGTGTGTATCGGTGTAGAACGGTACCGCCACCTCGATTCGTAACGAAGGGGGGAAAAAATATCACTCTCGGCTCTCTCTCGTGCATAATCATTTCCTTGAGAATCAGCCACGGGAGTCGATATGAAAAGAGAGCGGAGGAGGAAGCACAAAAGGAGAAGAAGATGCACTGCTGCTGCACGCAATCCCCTTTGTATGCATATCGCTGCGAGCTGTGAGTTGTGTGTGATGTATATGTGCGGAGAGAGATGATGAGGAGAGGACCAATCGCGGAAGAAGAAGCGATGACGAGTGGATTTTGAATTTCGATTCCTGTGTGCAGGGGATTAAGAGTCAGCGAGTTTCGGCGTCGAGATGCGCGCTCGATTGCATTGTTCTATTGTGCGATTGAGGTTTGCTTCCTATTGTCGTGCGGCTCGCGCAAAAATTGGTCACTCCGTGGTGGTTCTAAGTAAGTTGAGGGGGTTTTTAAGCAAGTGAATGAGTCGTAAGGCTAATTCTATAATAATAGCACTAATTCTATATAATAATACACTTTTAATAGAAGGTGTGAGTATTTATCTTCAGGCTAACAACTAAACATTTATATTTTCAGACAATCAAGAAAGATTAATTTCTTCATCTTCCACAGAGTTACTTGCACGCCATCTAACGAGCGATGGGTGAACTACAATGACACCACTTCACAATACAGTGAACAGCAAAAACAACTATAAAACGACGCCTGCGTCAAACAACACTCCTTCGATCAAAAGAAATTCCTACGCTGTATTTCACACTTTACACGGGCCGAATCAAACTATCCCACACCTTCGTCACAAAGCCCTCGCAGCACAATAATGCCTGGCATTCTTACGGAGCGGACAAATCTCAGGGCGCGCGATATCGCGCCCACGCGCACAATCTCGTCGTAGTTTCGACGCACAAAGAGCGAATCCTTAAAAGACGCCGTCAATTACGCAATTTGTCTCTTTCTATATCCTATATACCTTCTGCTATACGTGTCGCGCGTTTTAAGAAGCCGCGCGCGGTGGTGTCTATAAATAACGAAAATTGCGCAAGTGCGAAATGAGATCTCGCGCGAGTATTGTATAACAAAGTACACGAATGCGTGAAAATGTAATTTTTACAGAATAAATATTGAATAATTTATTTTTCCCGATTTTTCGGTCAACTAATCATGCGAGTATGTATATAAGTATGCGTATATGTTATGCCATAAATAAAATATTTCAATAAATTCTGAAATTATCTGATGGATTATTAAGCATGAAATATGGGATGAAAAAGGAACGCGATTGAGCTGTCAGTGGGGATCATTACATTAAATAACAACCAATTAAAATAAAATAAAAGCTCAGCGTGTATACGCAGCCGGGGGTAAAAAAAAGTCACGACCGATCCAGGCTAAACCATAAATCCAGCAAATAATTAAACTATTAATTCTAATTAAACCGCTCCGAGGAAATTTCGAATTTTCCACGGTAATAAATTACCCTTCGAACGGAAATTAACATCATAAAGCGCGCTCTAGCTCGCTCCTCGCATATACACACACACATATATATACACAATAAAGCAAAAAAAAATCTCGCGCAACCTTCTCCCTCCCCTTACCCTTTTTTTTAAAATCCACTCTCCTTCCACACACAGAGCTAAATACGAACAAGAGCAAAGCGAGGAAAGTTTGACGGCCACGCGCTCGCGGCTTTATTTATGAGCGAGCTTCAACAGAGAGAGTAAGCGAACATTTTCGTCGGCGGTAAATAGGGGAAAAATTAACAAATTGCATAATGAAGAGCAGTCGTGGCTCGCGGCCGTCCCATTATCTTCGATTACTCCCTCTCCTCCCCCCCTACGAGAGCGGCGCGTTTTCTACACCGCGCAATGGAAAGCAAGCCGCGCGTGAGGTGCAGAGGTATGTGCATAAGAAGCGCCGCATGCACTTTGCCTCATAAAGCACCACTTTGTTGGGCGCGCGTGCACACGCCACAATAGATGCGAGAGTTTGATATGTATATGCGCGAGCGAGCGTGGAGTATGAGAAAAATCATTTAGATTTCTTACGGGGATGGGAGGAAATGCATGAAAAAGTGTGGAAGGGGGTTCTTGAGAAGGTTAAAGGAGGATCCCGCGTGATTATACTTTGTTTCGAGATGGTTTTTTAAATGGATAATATTGTGGCTTAGGAGTATGTTGACGTGTATAATGCGATATTTTGATGAATAAGTTATGAAAAATAGATTATGTGAGAATGAAGAATGATTTTTTTTTTATTAAATTCTTCGAGCTAATTATCGTAGAGTTCTGCGCTCAATGAATTCTTTAGATAAACTAATTACCAATTAGTAATTACTTGGAAATAAAACTGTTCTTTTGATGTGAAAACCATAGAGAGATAGGAAAACCTTTGTTAAGATAAATCTAAAGTACTTTTACTTTTATTCTCAACCTTATAATTAACCGTTAATTAACTATAAGTGAATGAAGAATGCCGATGTAATTTAATTATGCTAAGATAGCGCAATAAAACTTGGTAAATACTTTCCGCATCACAAAACAAATTATAAACTCACTTTGAAATAAATCTTATCCAAATATACTTCAAAACTAAAATCCGCTGCTTATTAAACCTTCCACTCCCCCAATAACCACGAGCTATACATTGTCGTCAAACCTCTCTCAAATGATGCGACCCCGTATACATCCATGTCACTTCGCCACGCGCGATTTAATAGTCTCTCTCCCTGTCCACAATTCGAGGGAGCCGACGACCGTGCAAATTCTCATGCGTAATATTCGATATCCCATCGATCCACCCACTCGCACAGACGTATAGGGAGCTGATTATTACCAACGGCAAACGCTTAGCAGGCGCGCGGGCCTCATTGTGCCTGGCTGTTGAACCCCTGAGAGAACGAGCCGATCTATCCGGCTGAATTATCAGTGTTTACGGCCAGGTGTAGATCCGCGATATAGATGTATATATACACAGAGGAGGGGAGATCACGCGGACGTTACACGCTTGGCGGATCTTCGTGGATGGGATCGTAGGTACCTTAAGTTCGGCTGGGTGGTTGGCTTGGAAAATTTCTAGATGATGGGGCGGCTGATGAGCGGCTCTTAATGAATTCGTAGCGTGCGGGTACCGTTGTTCAGTTCGTGCGCGGAAGCAATTGTTTTCGAGTGCTATGGCTTCAGTTGTAGAGTTTCGTAGTGTATAGTTGTTGGTTGGTGGTAATAATTTGACGATTTTTATTATGCTAAATTACAATCATTTTAAAATGTACAGTAAAAGCAGTACAAAGTATTTAGAAAATTATTAACGTGTATCGTATAATCATCACACTTGCTCAATAATATCCCATAATTTTACACACATCACAGTGATTGTGTATACTTCAATCCACGTCCAAATTAATTACATGCCAATACCATACCAAACAAGGCCAAGTTTAGTTTCTACTCGCGCGTCGCGTAAACATCACACATATTCTTTCGCATCGGCGAAATTAATTTTGACACGTATAGTACCTACACACCGACATTCACCGCATACAGCGAGCCCGCCAATAAATCACTGCGCGCACAACGTATATACATATATAAATATATCCCTCTACCTCGCGCTACTACGACTCGATTTCCCTCAATCGACACTTTCTTCGGCTCACAATACAACCGCAGAACACAAGCCGCCATCCGGCGACGGCTCTATAAAGCCTAATTATCGTAAACTCTCGTCCCGGCGATAGTAAACAAAGATCGCAATCTTGTGCTGCGCCTCTCCCTCGCCCCCCTTTTAATTGAAAAGTCGCCTCTTCTCTTCCACCGCCGCCGCGCGACGATTAAATTCGAACGCGGGACACCGAAAGTACCGACGCGAAAGCGAAAATACGGGAGATAGCCATCGGCGCGCTTCCTCCGCGCGCTTTGTTTCCTCCGACTTTGTATATATAGCGAGGAGAGAAGTGAAAACGCGCGCGGGTTGCATCAGGGATCCCTCATTATCATCGTTTCGGCATTAGCCGAGTCGAGGGCAGACCACGGAAACTCGTGACGCGAATCGGATTAAGCTGTGTGAGCTGCTCTCGACGCTGACGTTGCTGCTGCCGGGTGTCGTGATAGAACGAGGGGCAAAAATTGATGGGTTAGTGTCTTCAAGTGGTTCGCGAAGACGAGGTTGGATCGCGTTTACGGTCGTTGGTGAGTGGAGGATTTTTTTGACGCTTGTGATTGCTGGCTGGTTCTTTTGAAATTTGATTACTGAATGATCTCTTGTAATTTGAAATGTCATGTGAATTTTTTTTTTTAAATTTAAATCAATTTTGTTAGTTTATATTAGCCATGATGCATTTTGAAATATTAGAGGTCATTTTTTTCGCTAAAAGTAGGAAACATGAGGAGTTTTCCGCTATACTGAACATTAGTCTCAACAAAAAATTGTTGTATTTACCTTGATAAGAATCAACTTATTCTATCTCGAAGTAAACAATTTTTTACCTACAATATTTACATAAAATTGAATAAAAACAAGTATACACTTCCGAAATGAAACGCGGCAATAAATATAATGTCTGAATATTATTTGAAATTTCTCAAATTGAATGCGCACCGTTACCTTAAACAGCAATAGAAATTATTTCCTGTACCCTAAGTGAATGATTTCACGGTATATGAAATTGTACAAAAGATGCTGACTAAGTGCCATTTAAGCGCAATGCTGATTTCACAAATTCCCCGGTATATGGATACGAAGAGAAATTGATGTTATCTCGTTCCCCGCTCCATCCTCAATAGGAAAATTAAATACCCTCGTTCCCCACAGGTATAACAATATCTCATTCGTTAAAAAAAAAAAACAAAAGCCTTCATATAAAAATAAAAACGCACCCACCGCCACGCATTGAAAATTACCCATCAAAAACATTTACCCGGGATAAAAGAGCCGCGAATGATGATGTTCTCTCCCGGCACGCGCTTCATTCGCGTAGCCAATAGCTCGTGAAAATATGACCCAATAACAAAAGCGCGCGCGCGCGTGTCTACCTGCCACCGCCACACGTGTATCGAACGTCGCTTAGCGGTTCGTTGCAATTCACGTATATATATATATCCGCCAGCCACCCGGGAAAACGTTTATACGAAAAGTCGAAAAACGCGCGAATTATTCACGCGCGTGTGGCAGAAAAAAGAGAGGGAGAGAGAGAACAGTACACCTGACAAACGCTAACGCGCGTCGATTTTAACGGGAGATTTAATTCACGCGTGCGAGCCCCGCGAGAAAGGGAATTTATTCGCCGCGAGCGAGCGAACGCGTGCTGCCTATGCTTTTTTTATCTGTACATAGGTTGTTATGTTGTTCGCCGAAATTCAAAAGATTCGCTTAGCTCTTTCACTAGGTTAGGCGCGCGATGGCCGTAAAAATTGGGCATTTTTGGGATGAGGTATTTCACAAAAAAGATGTTTCTCTATAAAACCAATAACGTACGCAATTTGTTAGAGTGTTATATACAGCGCGAAATTATTAAATTAATCGACGTTACTAAACGCCAATAACTTTGTAATCAATTAGCGAACGCAATTCCCGTGGCTGCGCTTTGCTATTATAGTTTGATGAAATACCAGAAATACCTATCCCATTACACTCGCACGAACTATCAAATTACACCATTATAATTACATCTGATAACACGGGAATTCGCTTCATCGTCATTAATAGGCCCTTTCATCGCTCGAGTAATCAGGCCTGATTAAATTTGTTACGCGATCCACTCGCGAGAGCACGCATCTCTCTCCGGATAACTTTAATATAAATTCCATCGATTCCGTTGCTGATCATCATTTATCGCCTCGAAAACAACACCGTGTGCCTCGCGCGACAAAACGAAAAGAAATGAAAAACGATAAATACACAAGTACCCCGGTGCACGATAAGCTTCGTAATAAGACCATAAATTCTGGACCGACTAATCAGAAGCTCTCAGACAGGTCGAAATAAATCGAGAAACCCCCCGCGTTCGCAAGAGAGAGAGAGAGAGAAAGAGATAGCGCCTCGCATAAAGCATATACATATATATACTATATATAACAGCACAGTAGCGGAGATAAATTTTCGAGCTTGTATATATATACTCACTTGGTCTGGAAGCCCTCGAATTCCTCCTGCTGCTCGCTGATGGATGCCTCGAGGTCCAGGTAAGCCCCGTAATCGCCGTCCTTATAGAGCTGCAGCGCTGTGTCGTCGAGCTGCAACACAGAGAGAGAGAGAGCCGAATTAACTATACGTGCAAGCAAGAGAGAGAGAGAGTCATTAGGGGAACGCGTAAACGCCCTAGTCGTACCAGGGTAGTAGTCTCGGGTGTAGGTATATATAGGTGTACATATGCGCGCGCGCGTGTGCTGTTGCTGGTGAATTGCCGCTGCGAGGGTAGGTAGGATATTGCAGCGGATGCTGAATATTCGGGAGTGTGTATGGCAATTTTGTGTTTGGTGTAAAATTAAGGATGACTATAGAAAGCGTTGGGGTGTGTGAAGAGGAGGTTGTTTTAATATCTCGGGATTATGTAAATTTCGGCGGAAGGGTTAAGAGTTTGAATTATAATAGGGGGATATGTACAAGTGGCTGGTTTTAGGGAGAATGAAGATGTTGCACTTGTGTTTAGATCATTATTATATATTTTCGATGTATTTATATATAAGGTCTTAAAAATATTTATCTTAGGAAATATTTTTTAACTTTTTTTTTATTTGTGTGAATATCTTTTGATAAGTATGCCCCGTAAAAAGGCGACGATAAAGTACTGCAGAAGTTGATACTAACAAATGAATCATTTTTTTCATAAAAATTAATAGTATCATTAATAAAAAGTTGGGGTATTGAGTTCGACCTCGTTCTTTCAACAAGTAAAATTGTTACATTACCGTCCCAATCACTGGCAGCCGGAACAATCGTAAATCGCGTTCAAAATTAAACCCTCATTTTATATAATTTCCAATTTATACTCAAATAACACGCACAAACTCAATCCACAGCCCGCAAACACATGCGCACCTATAAAACCTCAATCACAGCCCACGCGATTCACACAACTCCAGAGTCAATCGCAGGGCGGACGACATAAACCATCTCAAAAAATCGTTGGGCGCGCGCGTACACAGAGGACCGTAAACTCGCTAATTCGACCGATAAAATCACGCGCGTGTCAGCGCGCCGCGCGTTTCCGCTATGTATACACGCGCCTAAGTAAAAGAAAAGGCATCAACTGTATACAAGGGAGAGGGACAAAACGACACAATGCGCGAGCTCAAGATGGATGGAGAGTTAATTGCGTTATTATACGGATGAATTGCTCGCGCGAGCGAGCGAGCGAGCGCTTTATTTATTACGGAGCGGATCGTTTTGGGTTTGATGGCTTGTTTATGATGGAGGGCCGCCGCACGAGGGTCGCAAAAAGTTCGCGTGGGCAGCGGTCGTTACGCGTAAATCGTGTGTATGCGAGCGCGCTTTATTCAGAGGAGTAAATTGTGATATCGCTCATTAATACATTGTGCGAATCAGACTGGGGCATGTGTGGGTTTTTTGTCTCGAAGTGTAAATGGGGTGCGTTTAATTTCGATTGCGGTGAAGTGCGAAGGAGGTATTCAGCGAGGTGACGTGTTGGAAGTTTGATTGATGCGATAAAAGATTATTCGTGTGTATGTAATATGAAAAATTGTAATAGGAGCAGTTATCATTGTTAAAATTGTTTTTAAATTAGATTTGGGTAACATTAAAAGACAAAGAATAAAATTTACATAGTAGGTAGTATAGTTTTTAAGTTCCGATGTTCAATTTTCATTATGCTTGAAAAAGTAAAATAGTGTAGTCAATACGACAAACCAGATCTCGAAAAGTAGCAGACGAAATTTCGAATTGCCGTTACCGAATTAATTAAAAATTCATCATAAGACAATAAAGATAGTTATGATAACCATTTAATTATGTTTTTTGAAATAATATATATTTTTGTTGTTCAATAGTTATTACAACCAATTATTTGTACCAAAAATAAAATGGTTACGACAACTTTGTACTATTTTTTTATTACCCACTTGCGTTGGTTATACTGTCACCTGTGGTTCTGTGTTTTTTTTACCAATTTGAATTGGTATAACTGTAAACAATTTTTTGGTTACTTGAACCAACTTTATTCCATGATAAAAATAGCATTACTGTCGTATTATGCTTTCACTAATAACTGCAATAATTATATACATATTTCTCATTATTCTAAAATTGCTAAAACTAAATGAGATTTAACAATTACTTGTATATTTATATCGACGCCATTACCCTTTCTAAATATAATTATACATTTTAACGAATTCCATCAATCCACACAAGAAAACGCGAAATCGCAACATTGCACCTACATTGTTTCGCACGAGTTCGCCGAAGCCATCGAACCGTCGTCACGTGCGAAACGTGCCAAAATCCCGCTCATATTTATAACGTATCTACTTTCGAGAAAATTTCGACAAATCGACGCCAGGCTCTCAAAATATAATGACTCACACACGCGTGCGCGGCCCATCGAAAAATAAAGCCTAGAACTTGCGCGCATCCAAAAGTGCGTGAGCCGCAGCGAGCAGACGGCGATGCCTGACCTATATTTCTAAAAATCCACCGCTTTAAAATAGTTCCCCGGCTCGCGAGCGCGTAAAAGAGAGAGGGAGGGAGAGAGAAACTGCCGTTTATTATACACGCGTAGTACACAAACGACGGTATATGTGCGAGCAAGCGCGCACCGTACGTCTGTCATAGCTGCTGGGCTTTCATGGCGGCTTGAGTAATTGAGAAGCTTATTTGATTTTCTCTCTCGTAAATAAAGAGTCGCGGTGTGATTGACAGGGCTCGTTATGGCTTTTTGATTTTTCAGAATTAAATGGCGCGGGAGAGAACTTCGTGTATTCAATTCAGCGATTATTTTTTGTCAAATGTTTCGCTAGAATTTAATTTGTTTTTGTTTTGGTATAGAATAAAGCAATTATTGTAAACATTTTAAAGCATTTTTTTAATAATGACGTTGTTACGTATCTATCTAGAACGAATTTTATAATAATACTTAAAACCAGCATCGCGTATTTTGAAGTATGTTTGACCCCGAACTGTTGTTGCCTCATTAATTTTAGCGTATGACTTGAACCTTGAAATATAAACTGTACTGTACAGCAATAAACGATGCTTTAACCGAAGGTTAACTAATGAGCACTAAAACTATATTTGACGCGATGAGCGAGATCTTTCTGAGAAATCGGGGTGCCAATGCACTTGGCAGTATATTTTATACAATTTATAATCATTTATGCATATAAGAGTTTTTGTAAATTATAACCAAGATGCAGGAAAATTCTTAAAAGTTTTTCCTTATACCAAAATGCTTTCATTTACCATTTCTCAAACAACTAAAAAAGCTCAAAATTCATACATAACGAACAAAATTTATCATTCCTTTTAACCCAAACTAACCGTTTGACTTCTTTCTGACAGTCACTCGCAAACAAGCAAAGACCATTAAAACACGCGGAACCATCTTACGCACAAAAAACCTCTCTTCATCCTTCTTAAAAACAATTTGTATTCAAACGCTTCCTCATCTACCCTCCCCCCTTTTCCCCCACACACGATGCCCTCACAAACAAAATAATGCTCTTTCGAAACTCGCGCAAAAGAATGCCGCCGCCACGCGTATCTCTCTCTCTCTCTCGCCGAGATGACGCTGAGTAATATCAGCCGAGCTAACGGGAAGTCGCCGCGTATGCGTGTATATGTGGTGGGTTTGTCGAAAATAGCAGACGCGCGCGGACCGGTTCCGGAAGCGAGTCTTGGACGCGAAACTGAGTTACGCGCGCTGATGCCTGCGTTTCGGCCAGTGATAAATAACGAGAGGTATGTCGCACGATGTGCGTTGTGTAAGGATTGGACCGTGGCGAAGAGAGGCTCGACTCAAAGTGAGGCGAAGGAGATGTGAAGAGTGAAGCTTTTGTCGTAATTCGAATTGATTATTTGATTCTTTTTGTGTGATTGGGTGAGATATAAATTTAAAGTAGCAGACGGTTGCTTTAGAGTACAGCAATTTTCAAGAACTATGCAAAATTTCATAATTTAGCTGGAATTTTGGGGAACATTTTCCTTTGAAAGAGTTATTTCTTTGAAAAGTATTCAAAAATTAAACACGAACTAGGTCAAAATTTACAAAATTCCAAAATTCTTTCTAGCAAGAATTTCCGAAAAATTTTTCAAAAACGTTTCATATTTCACCCGCGTACAATTTATATTCAAAGTAATTTCAAAAATACACCGTTCCAACACCACTTGCTTCAACCTTTATTTTTCATACAAACTCCATCCCACCTCACTCAATTTCCATTTAAACATCCACTCTCCACAGAAAAAAAAGATGCAGTCCAACCTCTCGAGTACAAACTTAACATAACCCTTGACATTTTAACTCGTCCCGGTCTCTCTCGCACAACGAACAGGACACTTCCGCGTCCTCTCTCTCTTTCTCTCCTGAAAATATTCATTAGTCAAACGCGCAATTCAGCCTCGTCGTGTTCGCGCGAGCGCTCGCATTTTTACCACTGCAGCGCGGGCGAGCGGAGAGTCGCTGCACTGCGTGGGTGTCCCCAGCGCGCAGAATGGGAATAACGCGCACACGCTGCGCAGCAATTGGCCTTTTACCTTTTCCCATTCCGAGAGGTAGAGAGAGAGAGGGACTTTTACTATTCCGCGCGAGCGAGAGACAAAAGCCGACTTTCTACGAAACGCGCGGAGAGACGACGTGTCGCGAGAGCGGCGCACAGCTGGCGCGAAAAATTTTTCCGAGAGACCGAAAGACGAGGAAGGCAATTATAAGCGGAGAGGGAAAGAGAGAGAGGATGGCGGTATGTGCGAGATGTTCTTTGGGAGAATGCAAATAAAGAGGGTATTTTTCTTGATTGAGGAATGGGTTGTTTTTTTCGAGGGGATGTTAGCTGGAATTTTCGTACGGAAGTGGAGAAGAAATTCGTGAAATAAAGCTTTAATGGTTGAATTTTTCTTACATTTTAATAAAAATAAAATTTTGTTACAGCTATATTAACATCACTATAACTTTAAAGTTTCACAGTTATAAGTGATGATGGAAAACGTAATCCAGCGTGTACCTTTTTATTGCTTGACTTATAGCTCCAAAGTATCATGGAATTAAAAAATTCATATGTGAATAAAAAAAAAATGTTAAAAATAGAGATAATTATTTTGCAGCAAAATCTGTTGACCATTGGCTTATGAAAGTAAAGAAAAAGGACAAAGAAAAAAAAAATAAAAGTACTTATAAAATAAAGAAATCTGAAAAGACAAAATATACAAAATAAAAAACATTGTGTATGTGCTAACGCTAGGATTCTGTATAAAATTTTGAATAGTGCATATTGGATGTAATATTAGCGCAATCGTAGAAAAATGCGTGACAAATCAGTTTCAGAGAACAGTAACATACTTCAATCCCAAAATGATTTATGACAGCATACTCCGACTATTTAATTTGAGATTGATTCGGTCATAGATTATTTTATTTCTTGTACCTTCCAATCGTGGGATAATAAATATTTTATTAAATAATTTTTCAGAAAAAATTTAACAGTATCCGCATATTTACAATAACGATCCATGCATTGTTCCTACAAAGTTTTCTTTACCCCAATGCTCTCTGGCAATGATGCAGAAAAGACGCTTGTGAAAAATGGGCAGGAAGCATTTCAATAATTTCATTAAGATGTTTGAAAATTTGTATGACGATAAGTTTAATAAGTGAAATAATCAATTTGTAAGTTTAATAAGTTTTATAAGTTATCAATTAGTAAGTTTAATAAGTTTATACCACTCTAACCTCAAAATCACAACTTTGGTATGATTTTTCGGCGCTCGTGGTATAAAATATCGTAT